>JAGFNQ010000382.1:154257-169841 GCA_024364735.1 Boesenbergia rotunda | reverse complement strand
TCTAAAATGTAAAGAAACATCTCTTTATATTTTTGAAATCACAATAAAAATTATTGAGAAAGACTATTTTACGAGAGGAATTCTAATTAATATAAAATGATCATTATATTAAAAACGAATTATATATATATATATATATATATATATATATATATATATATATATATAAGTCAAATATTATTTATTATATTAATTTAATATTATATATTATATTACTATATTATATTTTAATAGATTTTGATTGGAGGGCTTGAAGTCATTTGACTTCAAGCCCTCCTTAGGCCTGAAGTCATTTGACTTCAGGCCCTCCTTGGGCCTGAAATAATCTGACTTCAGGCCCTGTGTAAATAATTAATTTAATAAAAATAATTAATTATAAAAAAACTTCTAATGATTATTTTTGGTGTCCAAATTTCTAATGATTAAAAATTATATTGCAATAGGAGTTTTCTAGGTCTATCAGTGGATTTCGCTCAAAACTCACTGATATTTTTTCAGAAAACCAAATATGAGAGGTCCATCAGTGGGTTTTGCTCAAAACCCACTGATGGACTAAACTACACCTATTACTTTGGGAAAAATAATAATTTGAGGTTTGGACACCTAAAATACATTTTCCTAACTCTACCCTAACTATTAATAATGTTTTTTCAGAAATCCAGATATGGGAGATCCATAAGTGGGTTTTGCTCAAAACCCACTGATGGACTAAACTACACCTATTCCTTTGGGAAAAATAATAATTTGAGGTTTGGACATCTAAAATACATTCTCCTAAATCTACCCTAACTATTGATAATGTTTTTTCAGAAATCCAAATATGGGAGGTCCATCAGTGGGTTTTGCTCAAAACCCACTGATGGAAGAACTAAACTACACCTATTACTTTGGAAAAATTAATAATTTAATAATTTTTTAATAATATTATTAAATAATATATTTAATAAATTTATAAAAAATATAGATTAATATAAATTTATATATTTAATAATATTACATCTTTTGGTAAATAATATTAATAAATATATTTAATAATTTTTAAATTATATTATTAAATATATTAATTCATATTAATCTATATTATTTATAAATTTATTAAATATATTATTTAATAATATTATTAAAATTATTAAATTATTAATTTTTCCAAAGTAATAGGTGTAGTTTAGTCCATCAGTGGGTTTTGAGCAAAACCCACTGATGGACCTCCTATATCTGGATTTCTGAAAAAACATTATCAATAGTTAGGGTAGAGTTAGGAGAATGTATTTTAGGTGTCCAAACATCAAATTATTATTTTTCCCAAAGGAATAGGTGTAGTTTAGTCCATCAGTGGGTTTTGAGCAAAACCCACTGATAGACCTCTCATATCTTGATTTCTGAAAAAATATCAGTGGGTTTTGAGCGAAACCCACTGATAGACCTAGAAAACTCCTATTGCAATATAATTTTTAATCATTAGAAGTTTGGACACCAAAAATAATCATTAGAAGTGTTTTAATAATTAATTATTTTTATTAAATTAATTATTTACGCAGGGCCTGAAGTCAGATGATTTCAGGCCCAAGGAGGACCTAAAGTCATCTGACTTCATGCCTAAGGAGGGCCTGAAGTCAAATGACTAGGCATGAAGTCAAATGACTTCAGGCCCTTCAATCAAAATCTATTAAAATATAATATATTAATATAATATATAATATTAAATTAATATAATAAATAATATTTGACTTTATATATATATATATATATATATATATATATATATATATATATATATATATATATATATATATATATATATATATATATAACTCGTTTTTAATATAATGGTTATTTTATATTAATTAGAATTCTTCTCGTAAAGTAGTCTTTCTCAATAATTTTTATTGTGATTTCAAAAATATAAAGAGATGTTTCTTTACATTTTAGACCTACGTAAAAAACCCTATCATAACACATGATTTCAATTCGACGCAGGGCCTGAAATCATTTAATTTCAGGCCCTGAGTTATTTCTATTTCAGGCCCACGCTGGGCCTGAAATAAAATATTTCAGGCCCACGCTGAGCCTGAAGTAAAATATTTCAGGCCACGCTGGGCCTGAAGTAAAATATTTCAGGCCCAGCGTGGGCCTAAAATCAACTTCAACTTTTTTTTTATTTTTTATATATTAATATATTTAATAATATTATTAAATATATTAATTTATATTAATCAAATATAAAAAATTATTTATTTATATTTTTAAAAATTATTAAATTATTAATTTTCTCAAAATAATAGGTGTAATTTAGTTCTTCTATCAGTGGGTTTTGGGTAAAACTCACTGATGGACCTCCCATATCTGGATTTCTGAAAAAATATTATCAATAGTTTGGGTGGAGTTAGGAGAATGTATTTTAGGTGTCTAAATCTCAAATTATTATTTTTCCCAAAGGAGTAGGTGTAGTTTAGTCCATCAGTGGGTTTTGAGCAAAACCCATTGATGGACCTCTCATATCTGGATTTCTGAAAAAAAATCAGTGGGTTTTGAGCGAAACCCACTGATAGACCTAGAAAACTCCTATTGCAATATAATTTTTAATTATTAGAAGTTTGGATACCAAAAATAATCATTAGATATTTTTTTATAATTAATTATTTTTATTAAATTAATTATTTACACAGGGCCTGAAGTCAGATGACTTCAGGCCCAAGGAGGGCTTGAAGTCATCTGACTTCAGGCCTAAGGAGGGCATGAAGTCAAATGACTTAAGCCACTCCAATCAAAATCTATTAAAATATAATATATTAATATAATATATAATATTAAATTAATATAATAAATAATATTTGACTTCTTTTTATATATATATATATATATATATATATAATTCGTTTTTAATATAATGGTCATTTTATATTAATTAGAATTTCTCTCGTAGAGTAGTCTTTCTCAATAATTTTTATTGTGATTTTAAAAATATAAAGAGATGTTTCTTTACATTTTAGACCTACGTAAAAAACCCTATCATAACACATGATTTCAATTCGACGCAGGACCTGAAATCATTTAATTTTAGGCCCTGAGTTATTTCTATTTCAGGCCTACGCTGGGCCTGAAATAAAATATTTCAGGCCTACGCTGGGCCTGAAATAAAATATTTCAGGCCCAGCGTGGGCCTGAAATCAACTTCAACTTTTTTTATTTTTTTATATATTAATATATTTAATAATATTATTAAATATATTAATTTATATTAATCAAATATAAAAAAATTATTTATTTATTTTTTTTAAAATTATTAAATTATTAAAATGACCTCTGTATATATTTGAAATCACGTTTGATGAGATATTTTTTTAATTGAAATATTTTTCGGTTTTTATCTTACATTTTTTATTCGATTCCATAATATATTATTTTAAAATAAAAAATCTGAAATTTTTTTTTCAAATGTCTCGGAATTCGTTATTAAAAATGAGAAAGAGAAAGAGAAAGAGAATGACATGCAGTACTTTGGCAGGAGGGGTATAAGAGGAAGTTCGCTAAAATAAGTGTGTTATTTGGTAATAATGAAATTATGATACATCTTTTGGTAAATACCAATTTTTGGATACGCCTTTTGGTAAATTGCCGAAGGATATTTCAACTTATACATCAAAGTAGCAAATTTAATATAAAATATATATCATTTAATTTGAACTAATTCATCAAATTCCCACACCACATTTGATGCGGAAATTTCTCTTTACAAAGGGCAACATCACGTTCCGTTAATAAGTATAGACAGAGGAAAAATGTCATGCTCATAGAAAAATTTTTAAAAAAAATTAAAAAATAATGTGACACATTACATGCAACGTTTCCGACGGATTTATTATGTCCCTAAAATATAATTTAATTCGGAATAATGATTGAAGTTCGTCGATAATATTCAAACAATAATGAAATTATACATATAAAATGTCATACTATTTTTTAAAATTTTTATTGAAATTTTACATTAAAAATATCAGAACTCCCGAGAGAATAATGTATGAAGTCGTAGAGTTGCATCTACCCACATCCGAGCATACACCATTAATTAATAATGTATAGAACAGTCGTACAAAATGTTTGACGCATCTTTTTACTTTTATTTATTTTTTAATTAGCATCAAATATATCATTTATGCCGATTAACTTTCAGAGTGACGTAGACGCGACTCTACAACCCTGCAAACAAAATTAAAAACTAAAAAAATTAAAATTAAAATTAAAAAGAAAAAAAATGAAAATGAAAACTTGGACCGGAACAAGAGTCAACTCAAAAAACAAAACAAAAAAAAATTGTCTTAAATTATCAGAATCATCCGTAAGGTTACTTTTACATATAAAATAAATAAATAATATTTTAATATATTTTTTATTTAAATATTATTATTATTACAAAAAAAAATAATCTAAATTTGCAAATGCTGTGGACTAGGATAGTAAAGATGAAATTTCCTGTCAAATTTTCATCACTGATTAATCAAAATCTCATATATTTAAGTAAGTAAATTAATTAGTAGAAATATTAAGTAGTTCGTATTATTTAAGTAGTCAAAATCATTTTATAGTCATTATAATAATATAAAAATAAGAGTTTTTTATATAAAAATATCTTTAATATTTATTTGAAAATTTTATAACAAGAGGTTTAAAAATTGATAAAGTGGGGCCCTTTTATGCTTTTGACCTAATAAAAAATTAATCGAATAATGAAATTTCGGAACGTACGCGTCGTCATTTGTGGTACGCCGGAGGAAGCTGGCGGCGGCGGTTCAATTCCACGGCGAGTCGCGGCCGTTGCACTGGCGACTCCTCTCGCTGCAGGTCGAATTCGAAAACTTGGCGCTGCTTCTTGATGAACGCATCCACGTGCCGGAAAAGCTCGTCCTTATTCACCGCGGGAACCTCCCTTTTCGTCCTCCCGCCGCTTGCTTCCTCCTCTTCCTCCTCCTTCACCTTCCTCCACCTCCTCCCCTTGTTCTCCTTCATCACGCAGATCGCTTCCCAAGTCTCCTCCATCGACTTGTTCGGCAAAGGAGGGCCGCTGCACTCGTCGACAGGGAAGAAGGACGCGGAGTAGGCGGTGGCGATGGGCGGCGCCGAAGGCGCAACATCAGTCCATGTCGTCGAGTCAACCACGCCATCCCACGAGAACTCCGCCTCCACCGCTGCATCCTTCTTCACCAACACAGGCTCGCTGAGCCACCACGCCGGCCCTTGCAAGGACGCCGACGGCTCCTCCACATCGCAGTTCTCTCGCTGCTCCTCCTCTTGCGGCATGAAGAACAGGAAGTCATAAAAGTCGTTCTCCACGGAGGAGGCCACCGGCTGCGGCGGAGTAACTTGTGGAACAACAACAGTACTATTACTGTTGCTTCCGGCGACTAATTCCTTCTTGCAGAGCCAGAGCGCGAAGGGGATGAGGAAGCTGTAGCGGTGGAGCAAGAGGAGGAGGTCGGTGGAGCAAGAGGGAATGAGGAGCCAGGCAGCCACGCCGATAATCAGGAAGGAGTTCTTCACCACCCAAACTAGTTTTACCATCTTTGAGTTGTCAATATGCATGTAATTCTAAAGAAAGAAGGATTGTGTATATAGTCCTGTGATTGACTTCCGAGTATCTATCAGTTTTGTTTGAATTTATTGAGGGAAGACATTTTAAATTTAATTAAAGGCGACGAATATATATAAATTGTGCTTCGAATTTAATTATATATCAATGACTTAGGAAAAGACTTTTTTAATTTTAATTAAATGAGATCTATTATTGAGTATATACAAGCCTTTCTTCAAATTTTCGGTAGGACTGACTTAGAGAGGAAGACTTTTTTAATTTAAATTAAAGGGGATTGATTTCTGAGTATATATAAGACATGTTTTGAATTTATCCGGTAGAATGTTGTAGGGGAACATATATTTTTTTTTATTTGTAGCAAAAAATCTTGTAGGGGAACATTTTTCGCTATATCACTGATTAATGTGCTTAATCATTATTCTAATTATTTGATTATTGACCTTGACTTCTTTAACGTCAACGGAAGATATTTTCTGGGAAAGTGGTCTGGTTAAAATTAGTTCGGTCACCGTTGGATTGGTCAAAATTATTTATGTCCCCCATTAATTTGACTTGACTTTTTAAAAGTTTGTTAGATTTGATGAGTCTTTTTTAATTTATGATGACATGCATTATCCAAATTAGACAGTATAGTATTTATTAGAAGGCACGCATATGGATCACTCGAAGATTCATTCGCTAAACTTCCTTACTTGCACTACGAAAAAAATAAAAAAAAAGTCTATTATAATAATTTCCGTAGCTATTTCATTGTTACAAGCGTCTAACGATGAAACAACAATTGAATCATAAATATCGTAGTATATTGGATCGTAAAATGAATTTTTTCGAAAGAAAATATATTTCTTAATATTACTGACATAATAAATATTTCCGTAGCAAATAACAAAATGGAATAGTAATTTCTGATGTAATTTGTTATCAAAAATTTTATTTTCATTACTATGGTTATCAACGGAATCATAATTTCCATATGTGATTTCCATATGGGATATTAGACAGAGACGGATACGTGGTCTATGGAGGCTATGTGGCATGACAACAATGGTAGTGAGAGAAGTGCCTGAGGTAATCTTGGGGAAGGAGTGTCTGAGGACATCTCGGGGAAGAAGGGTCCGAGGTCATCTCGGGAAAAAAGTATTCGAGGTCATCTCGGAAGAAGAAGGTCCGAGGTCATCTTGGGAGAAAAGGGCCCGAGTCCCTCTCGAGAGAGAGAAGTTCAACCGAGTGCTCAACCCCAATTGACCTATCACTTGGGATCTCATTCACGAAGTCCTAAGTACCTTTGAAGTACCGGCTGGACATTAGTGATAAAGAGTGAGAACAACCTGGAAGGATAATATGCGTGGGGGCAATTATCAGAACCCCCCTTGTCATATGATAGCTGGCAGGCGGTTACGACCTATAATGCATGGAACAAGAGAGGTGGTAACAATAACGCCTTAGTGCTCAAAGGAGAGGGGCAACGACTATACGAGGTGCGGAGGCACCTAGGTAAGGGGGATTTTTTTTTTCTCTAGACTCCAGACACAATTTACTTTCTGATTTTTCTCCTATTTCGAAGGGTTTTTGACTTGAGCGTGGGAGAGAAATCCGTCGGAACTCTTTTCGGTGTGTCCTTTTAATACTTGTGTTAACCTCACAGGCTCATGCACTCCTCGTCGTCACCCAAGGTTGTACCACCGGGGCCTATTATCTATGTCGTTCGCTTCTAGAACAAATTTAGTATCGTTTGTGGAAACCATTGTCTAAGCACTAGAAGGAACATTGTGATGGAAGAACCGGAAGGACAACCAATCACTTTGACAAGAGAAGAATTAGATTGCCTAATCGCAAACGCCGTTCAAGGAGCACTAGAGCAGCACCAAATCGAACAAGTTACCTCTCAAAGAGCAATCTCATTACAAGCAGAAGCCCAGCGGGCATATGCATCATATGTCTGTAATCGGAGATCCACGTCACATCCAGGCGTGCCCATAAATGTGGCCTCGGGGCACCAACGACCTGATTTACAATGTGCCTATAAATGCAGAAGCACAAGAAAAATATAGACAAAATCAAAAACAATTAAAACAATGTTAACTCCCTTGATTTACTTGGTCTCCATCTTCTTGAGCTGTCAAATTCAAGGATCCACACACCCACACAATCAATCTCTACTATGCTCTTCTCCTTTTCAAATCAAGCTCAAAGGTGGAGAAACACTTACAAGATGATCTCTTCCTCTTACAAGATAAGAGTGATTTTGGAGGAAGAGATTGAAAGTTTGTAAGCTTGGAGAACTCAGAATGTGCAAGGAAAAAAAATGAGAAGATCAAGTTGTCGTATTCTTCAAGTTTTGAAATATTCTTTTGTACTGCCTTCGATATTAGTCAACTGATACCATCATCAGTCGACTGATATCATCATCAGTCGACTGATGAGCTTCAACAGTCACTATAGATTGTATTTGATTTTCTACCGTCAGCCTGCAACAGTAACACATCAGTCGATTGGGACTTTACCCAGTCGACTGATCTCTTTTTGGTGCAGTGTTGGGGTAGCATTCAACTGATCCTCTCATTAGTCGACTGATCTCTATATTTGGTCCATTCTCGGGTATCAATCGACTGATCCTCTTATCAGTCGATTGATACCTCATGAATCTGACATTATTGCCCTTAGCCTAGTCTAATGTCTTCAAACACTTTCCATCAGCCTTGCACCCTTAGGATGCTTTCGAGCCATCAACTCCTCATCCTTGCACTTGCCTTGAAGTGCTTCACTCGGCTTTGTCATGCTAAGTCTTCTTTTGCCATGAGGCCGCACCTCTGGGACTTCATCCGCCAAGATAATCTTCTTGGACTTCCCTTGCCAAGTCTTTATACCTGGACTTTCTTTTGTACCTACTTACTCAATTTTTATGGTAGATCACCAACATTGTCTAACATAAACTCATTTAACCAAACATCAAAAGTAAATTATGTTCGTAGCATGATTGAACCAACAACATCATGATGGTCAAGTGATCGAATGCTGAGCAAAGGAAATACAAATGGATGTTTGACCAATAGTAAATTGAGATAAGCTCGTAGAGTGAAGAACGGTAAAGACAAGTCCTCATTATGAGGACAATCTTAGGTGTTGATCTGACTGAAGAAACTAATGGAGATTTCTAAGTTGAGATCAGACAGTCTTAACTATTAAAATAAATCACGCATACATATCTATTTCTAACTCTATTTTACAACATTATTATGTCTATTGTGTTAACTTTATTTTGTAGAAAAATAAAGTTTTTTGAAATTAAAGGGATCAGCCAACTGAACAAAATAGGGAGTTCAATCGACTGATCAAAGTGGATAAGCTTGAAACAAGTGTTTAGTCGACTGAATAGAATAAGGGGTTCAGTCGATTGATTAGAGTGGATAAGCACACATTATAATTCAATTATAGAATAGAAGGAAACAAGTGTTTAGTCGACTGATCATGAGGATTAATCGACATTACAAATATGGAAAGTGCATATGGATATGATTGGATCAAATAGTTAAGGAAACCCCTGGATCTAATCGTCTAAACAGGGTTTAGTCTATTTTCATGTGATTGATAAGATTATATCAGAGCAACCAAAGAAAGAAACGGGAGCAATAGCCTGATAATGGTTCGGTCGACCGGAAGGGTTCAATTGACTGATAGAGGTACAGTTTCCAGTTGCCTAAGAGAGGCTCAATTTCCAGTCGACCAGATAAAGACTATAAATGAAGCCTCAGGATCTGAGGCTCTGCATTCAACTCTCTCTTTGATCAATTCTTCTCCTACTACTCAAATCATGAAAGTTTTGCTACTAGTATGCCAAGAGGCTCTCTGATAACCTATGCCCAAACTTGAATTTCTATATTGTCGATAGCATTTAATTACTTGCATTTGTTTAAGAAAATAGTAGTGTGTTACTATCTTCCTCATATCTTGTACAAGTTTTCCTTCTTCACCAAAAGCTTTTCGATGAAGAGAACTTTAGTCGATTGTTCATTTGGAAATGGTCCAAGGGATTGTGAGCTTTGAAGTAGTAGTCGTTGGACTGTGAAATAAGTAACTGACTGTATCTTTGTCTTTTCTATTTTCCGCTATATCTTTGCTTTTGTTTTGTTATCTTGTAAAAGAAAAGTTTTTCATCGAGCAATATTCACAACCCCCCTCTATCGCGCTTTCTGATCCTACATTCTTTTGTCTGATCAACCATGACCCATTGAGACTTTGTCATTGCCTAATATCTAGTTAATCTTGACATATTAGAATTTCATCTATCTCATGTCAAGTGTCCGGTAAACATTGATTGACTTATATTTTATTTCTCATGCCAAGTGTCTGATCTTTCATGACCCAAATTTGTTTTTCCTCTTATCAACTTCCAATTGGACTTCCTATCACCACGTTGTTGGAACTTGGATGGCTAGAGAGGGGGGGGGGTGAATATAGCCTGACACTTGAAACCTAGCAGTTTACAAATTTTCTCTACACTCAGAGATTAGGCAGCGGAAACACAGAATGCAGAAACAGAATTGAAGAGCAGAAATCAAAACAAAGAAAGCAAACCAGACGACACAGCGATGTACAAGGTTCGGGGATAACTTACCCCTACTTCTTGGCGTGCCCGTAAGGTGGGTGATTCCTTGATTGTCGGCAGATAAAGCCCCGGTGAACCCGGATAAGATAGAGCCTCCTTCTCGGTGGAGAAACCTCTCCACAGATCTCACGGATGATTAAACTTAAGTACAAGAGATCACACAAGAAGGAACGCTCACTCAGATCTCACAGGAATGCAACAAGAACACTTAAGCACAAAAGCAACAGAGAGCTCTCGACACAGCCCAGCCAAACTCCTCAAGTTTCTGTCTATTCGTCTTCTCCGCTCCTCTGCTTCCAACTTTTTCTTAAGCTTCCTCTCACCATCGCAAGCTTCATCAGCATCCACTGAGCCAGCCTGAACCCACTGCCCTCCTTGAGCACTCAGTCCACTGAATACCTCCTCTCCAGCTGAGCCTCTGTCAGTTGCCAGCTGCGCCAGTTGCCGTTGAAACCTGAGAAGTAGAAACAGCCAAACCTGCTCAACGGAAAGCCTCCCATTGCCCCTCCTTGAGTGTTTGAATCCCCTACTATCACCTGCACACTTCAACAGAGGCTTAGCAAAGCATATCACAAAAAAATTGGCAGTGTATCAGAAAAAGCGTAGAGAAAACAGACGCGATCAGAGCGTCTGGCAGTGATCAGAGTGAACCCTGATCGGTCACCAGACCGATCAGAGTCACCCCTGCAGAGTCACCCCTGACCGATCAGGCTCCAGCCTGATGGGTCCACAGTAGGAAACTGAGAAATGACGGCAGATCAGGATCGGTCACCGGACCGATCCATATGGTTAATGGGATTCCCAACTTTCGCAGCCAACTCCCCCTGATCGGTCACCAGACCGATCAGGTTGTGTCCTGATCGGTCTGGGGACCGATCAGGGAACTTCCTGACCAATCAGGATCCAACCTGATCGAGCATAGAGAGGAGCTCGCAACATTTGATCGTTCACCAGAATGATCTGAACAGTGTTCCAGATCGGTCACCAGACCGATCAGGAGTCGAATAGAAGCCAACTCCAGTTTTTGTCTTCTCTCCCTGATCGGTCACCAGACCGATCAGATATAGCTGGATCGGTCACCAGACCGATCCACGATGGAACACCGTGCCAACTTCCCTGATCGGTCACCAGACCGATCCAGGCAAGGCCAAATCCACTCCAAGTCAAGAGAACGGGCTCCCATCCTTCTCTGACTCATGATCAGTCCCCCGGACAAAGACTCCATGCCCAGTTTCACTCAACGGGACTTCAACCTAGCTTCACTCATTAGGACCTGGCTTCACTCACCAGGGTTTCGGTCACCCGACTTCACTGACCAGGACCCGGCTTCACACACCGGGATTTCAACCTAGCTTCACTCACTAGGATTTCTATCACCTGGCTTCACTCACTAGGACCCGACATCACTCACCGGGATTTCCATCACCTGGCTTCACTCACCAGGACCCGACTTCACTCATCGGGATTTCCACCTAGCTTCACCGACTAGGATTTCAGTCACCTAGCCCTCCAAGCTAGGACTTTTCCACACCTAACCTTCCAGGTTAGGACTTTTCACACCTAGCCCTCCAAGCTAGGACTTTTCAAATGTCAGCATGCGATCTCCCGATCCACCTGGACTTAATCCGAACTCAACCAGACTTAAATCAAACTTAAATCGATGTCAACACCAAAACAACAATCAGGGTCAAACTGCATCAACAATCTCCCCCTTTTTGTTGTTTGACAACCCGATTTAAGTTTAGGCATTAATGATCAATTGAAGGCAGTTTAATTATTGTAAGGGAATCAAGATCCTCCCCCTACAATAACCCTAAACTTAATCAACCATTTTCTCCCCCTTTGTCAAACATCGAAAAGGGTATGGTTATTAAGTTTAAACATACCTCCCCCTCAAACCAAGGGTCTCTCCCCAAATCCAAAATAATTAAGGTATAATTTTGGAATTGCATATGAGAGGCATATACTATAAATGTATCATGTCAACAATGTATATGAATCATATGACAATAAGTGTGGATTGCACATGAAAACATATATAGAATTATATCATGGTCAAAACATGTATATGTTTCATATGACAGGTAAGGAATGCATCTGTATCTGACATATAGTCCTGATTGGTCTCCATGACCGATCAGGTATGTTGATAATTTGATACAAAAATATTTCTGATTAGTCTGAGGACCGATCAGATTTCAGAAAAATTTCTGAAAATCCTGATACTTTCCTGATCAGACTGCATTGACAATTTACATTCAATAACAGAGGTGTAGACTCTATTAGTATTCGTCATTTCAGAAAAATTTTCGAAACACGATATTAAGAACAAGAGTCATGACTCAACAAACCCTTTCTTATGAATTTGAACATCCCAACATAGGTTTGTATCAAATCAGTATTAGGTTTGTTTCACGTATGATCAGCCAAACCTCATTGTAACACTTGATATTTCAGAATTTTTTTTGAGAATCAATGGTCTTTAAAATTCCTTAGAAATGAATCAGTATTCACTTAGTATCAGGTTTGTACCAATGAATGATCAAGTATGGTCATGTTCTTGGAATAATCAGGTTTGTATCAGATTTGTTTTTGGTATGATCATTAAACTGATACAATTCGACGTGAGGAGATCGAACTGAGGAGTAATCTGATACCTCTATTCAACATTGATCTGATCGGTCACCAGACCGATCAGGGTGAGTCATGATCGGTCGGTGGACCGATCAAGTCTGATACAGAAGGTTTTCTTAGTTCTAGATTTTAGAAATGAGATTTCGGAGATCTGAACCCAAGTTTGGTTCAACTCTCAACCACTCTTAAACCCTAATTCACTCAGATTCAATCCCATTGATCCTAAAGGATTTCTCTTAACCAAAAGTATTTTCCCACAAAGAAAAATATCATGGAAAAAGTTGTTTAAACATATTTAAAAAACAAGCATGTTCAAATTTGTTTAAGATATGTATTAAATCCATAATCCCTAAACTTGTCTATCAGGTTTGTATCAGAATGATTCTAGTATGATCTAAGCATGAACTTGAGTTTCAAAAACAAGTTTATATCAAGGCATGATCAGATTTCATGATACAAAAGATATGATCAAATTTTCAAAATACACTTGTATCAAATTAGTATCAAGTATGTATCAATCAGTTTTGATAATTCAATTCATATCAGACATAAACAACTAAGTCATACAATTTTAAGCTCATGTTCTTTGTCTAATGACGTATTGTGAGATTTGCATAGTGATCATCACAAACTATGTGTTCTTCATGTTGGCATAATACATTCATATAAGAGAATCATGACATATTCAACTGAGTTCATCTTCCAAAATATTAAGAAAAACTTAAGTCTAAGATATTGCAAAGATAAACATCAATTTGATATTGTGGCTAACTCCTAGATTTACAGTGAACTATAGAGTTCAAACCTAAGCAATCCATGATAAATAAGTTATGTGTCAATCGAAGTCATTCATGCAATATATATATAATTTGTTTTCAAAACTTGTAGATTTATTTTGAAGCATGGATATACTATCATTCATTGCATGAAAATTTCCTTACTGCTCAAGTGAAATTTCATAACTCACTAGCCAAGAGATCATAGTGTTATAAGAACTAAAACAATAGAGATCAAAGCATTTAAGTTGATTTTTCATAACCAATCATGTGAATTGGAGGAAATGGTAAGCACATTCCTAACTAGGAATGACTATGAGTTTGGAGCTCCAAATATCAACCACCAATGCTGATAGATGCTCCCCCTCAACCTAAGCTATACAATTCGAAATATGGAAGTTTTAGGTACCCAAATCTTGGGACCTAAACCATCTACAATTAATGACTTTGCCACCCATGCCTTAGTCAATTTCTTCCTAACCTTTTGAACCCTAGAATCATTTGATGATCTAAAGTGGGTTCTAGACATTAAGGATACAAAGGTTAGTTCTTTATATCGGTAACCTATACCGGCCTTGTTGTAAACCGCCCTTTGGGAGTTTAGTATCATGTCTAAGGTTTTTGAGCCACTTGAAAATTTCTCAAGAATATTCTTGAGATTTTCAATTTTGCTCTTTAAATCCTTATTTTCATTCTCAAGTGGCTTATCATGCGAGTCATCAATTACCTCATCCTTAGAGGTTTTTAAATGTTTTACTTCCAATTTCAAAGATTTGATCTTCTTCTTAGACCTTTTGAGCATGTTTGTCAAGCAAGCTATTGCTCTATAGTACTTATCTAGCTCGGGAGAAATTACCTCTTCATCATCTGAAGATGATGAAGGCGCAGTTGAGGAGTCACTTGATTCATCACTGCTTCCTTCACTTGAATTCTCTACTGCCATAAAAGCAAAATGATGGGAGTTCTTCTCCTCCTCTTCTTCCTTCTTCTCCTTTCTTTTGTTACCTTCCACGCAAGCAACCCTTTTCTCTTTTGGGCTTGTGTTAGAGATCTCGTGTAGCATCATCTCACAAAATAAATCCTCTAACTTAACAAAAGATAAGTCATTGGAAACCTTGTAAGCATCCACCATGGATGACCACAAGGCGTTCCTAGGAAAAGCTTTGAGCACATACCTCACAATGTCTCGGTTTTCTACCTTTTCATTTATGGAGTGTAGACCATTCAAGACTTCTTTGAACCGTCCATGGAGTTTACTTACAGTTTCATTTTCTCCCATGGTGAGACTTTGAAGTTGGTTGAGAAGGAGGTCCTTCTTGGCTGTCCGGGTTTCATGAGTTCCTTCATGGAGCTCGATAATCTTATTCCATAGATCTTTAGCACTTATGAAAGGACCCACCTTGACCAATTGATCCTTGGTCATCCCACATTGCAAGGTGACAATATCTTTGACATTGGCTTCCCCCTTTTTGACTTGCTCAGCCGTCCAACTCGAAAACTCAAGCTCATTTTCCTCATGATCCTTTGGAGGGGAGAAACCCTCCTTCACTGAGAACCATATGCTCATGTTGGTTTTGAGGTAGAACTCCATCCTTGACCTCCAATATGGAGAAACCCTCCTTCACTGAGAACAAAGTGCAATGACATGGTCACCCCTGTCATCGATTAGACATCGTCGCCTATGTACGGGAGGAAACTAAGTGGAGGCTACCCTCCGACGTAGGGTTGTGACTGCCGTCCATACTCTGTCATCACCACTCCTGAGCGATCGAGTAGACGGAATGTTGTCGGTGTAACACCCCTACTCCATGGCCTATCCTAGCGATGCCTCTATCAGCCTAAGGCCATCTGTGGAGGACATCTCTGTCTGAGTGTTACCCTTACCCCATGTATATAATGGGGGAGAGACATCTCCCTCTCATCTCCTGGTATCTGGACAACTCAAGGAGGGGCATCTGCCTGCTACCACGCTCCGATTCAC
>JAGFNQ010000382.1:93354-152242 GCA_024364735.1 Boesenbergia rotunda | reverse complement strand
AAATATTTCTGATTAGTCTGAGGACCGATCAGATTTCAAAAAAATTTCTAAAAACCCTGATACGTTCCTGATCAGACTACATTGACAATTTGCATTCCATAACAGTGGTGTAGACTCTATTAGTATTTGTCATTTCAGAAAAATTTCGGAAACAAGATATTAAGAACAAGAGTCATGAGTCAACAAACCCTTTCTTATGAATTTGAACATCCCAACATAGGTTTGTATCAAATCAGTATTAGGTTTGTTTCACGTATGATCAACCAAACCTCATTGTAACACTTGATATTTCAGAAAAATTTCCGAGAATCAATGGTTTTTAAAATTCCTTAGAAATGAATCTGTATTCACTTAGTACCAGGTTATACCAATGAATGATCAAGTATGGTCATGTTCTTGGAATAATCAGGTTTGTATCAGATTTGTTTGTGGTATGATCATTAAACTGATACAACTCGACGAGAGGAGATCGGACTGAGGAGTAATCTGATAACTCTGATCAGCATTGATATGATCGGTCACCAGACTAATCCGAGTGATCCCTGATCGGTCACCAGACCATTCAGGGTGAGTCATGATCGGTCGGTGGACCGATCAGGTCTGATACAGAAGGTTTTCTCAGTTCCAGATTTTAGAAATGAGATTTCAGAGATCTGAACCCAAGTTTGGTTCAACACTCAACCACTCCTAAACCCTAATTCACTCAGATTCAATCCCATTGATCCTAAAGGATTTCACTTAACCCAAAGTATTTTCCCACAAAGAAAAATATCATAGAAAAAGTTGTTTAAACATATTTAAAAAACAAGCATGTTCAAATTTGATTAAGATATGTATTAAATCCATAATCCCTAAACTTGTCTATCAGGTTTGTATCAGAATGTTTCTAGTATTATCTAAGCATGAACTTGAGTTTCAAAAATAAGTTTATATCAAGGCATGATCAGATTTCATGATATAAAAGATATGATCAGATTTTCAAAACACACTTGTATCAAATTAGTATCAAGTATGTATCAATCAGTTTTGATAATTCAATTCATATCAGGCATAAACAACTAAGTCATACAATTTTAAGCTCATGTTCTTTGTCTAATGACGTATTGTGAGATTTGCATAGTGATCATCACAAACTATGTGTTCTTCATGTTGGCATAATACATTCATACAAGAGAATCATGACATATTCAACTGAGTTCATCTTCCAAAATATTAAGAAAAACTTAAGTCTAAGATATTGCAAAGATAAACATCAATTTGATATTGTGGTTAACTCCTAGATTTACAGTGAACTATAGAGTTCAAACCTAAGCAATCCATGATAAAATAAGTTATGTGTCAACCTAAGCCATTCATGCAATATATATATATAATTTTTTTTCAAGACTTGTAGATTTATTTTGAAGCATGGATATACTATCATTCATTGCATGAAAATTTCCTTACTGCTCAAGTGAAATTTCATAACTCACTAGCCAAGAGATCATAGTGTTATAAGAACTAAAACAATAGGGATCAAAGCATTTAAGTTGATTTTTCATAACCAATCATGTGAATTGGAGGAAATGGTAAGCACATTCCTAACTAGGAATGACTATGAGTTTGGAGCACCAAATATCAACCACCCATGTTGATAGATGCTCCCTCTCAACCTAAGCTATACAATTCGAAATATGGAAGTGTTAGGTACCCAAATCTTGAGACCTAAACCATCTACAATTAATGACTTTGACACCCATGCCTTAGTCAATTTCTTCCTAACCTTTTGAACTGTAGAATCATTTGATGATCTAAAGTGGGTTCTAGACATTAAGGATACAAAGGTTGGTTCTTTATGTCAGTAACCTATACCGGCCTTGTTGTAAACCGCCCTTTGGGAGTTTAATATCATGTCTAAGGTTTTTGAGCCACTTGAAAATTTCTCAAGAATATTCTTGAGATTTTCAATTTTGCTCTTTAAATCCTTATTTTCATTCTCAAGTGACTTATCATGCGAGTCATCAATTACCTCATCCTTAGAGGGTTTTAAATGTTTTACTTTCAATTTCAAAGATTTGATCTTGTTCTTAGACCTTTTGAGCATGTTTGTCAAGCAAGCTATTGCTCTATAGCACTTATCTAGCTCAGGAGAAATTACCTCTTCATCATCCGAAGATGATGAAGGCACGGTTGAGGAGTCACTTGATTCATCACTGCTTCCTTCACTTGAATTCTCTACTGCCATGAAAGCAAAATGATGGGGAGTTCTTCTCCTCCTCTTCTTCCTTCTTCTCCTTTCTTTTGTTACCTGCCACGCAAGCAAACCCTTTCTCTGTTGGGCTTGTGTTAGATATCTCGTGTAGCTCCATCTCACAAAATAAATCCTCTAACTTAACAAAAGATAAGTCCTTGGAAACCTTGTAAGCATCCACCATGGATGACCACAATGCGTTCCTAGGAAAAGCTTTGAGCACATACCTCACAATGTCTCGGTTTTCTACCTTTTCATTTATGGAGTGTAGACCATTCAAGACATCTTTGAACTGTCCATGGAGTTTACTTACAGTTTCATATTCTCCCATGGTGAGACTTTGAAGTTGGTTGAGAAGGAGGTCCTTCTTGGCTGTCCGGGTTTCATGAGTTCCTTCATGGAGCTCAATAATCTTATTCCAAAGATCTTTAGCACTTATGAAAGGACCCTTAGGATGCTTTCGAGCCATCAACTCCTCATCCTTGCACTTGCCTTGAAGTGCTTCGCTCGGCTTTGTCATGCTAAGTCTTCTTTTGCCATGAGGCCGCACCTCTGGGACTTCATCCGCCAAGATAATCTTCTTGGACTTCCCTTGCCAAGTCTTTATACCTGGACTTTGTTTTGTACCTACTTACTCAATTTTTATGTTAGATCACCAACATTGTCTAACATAAACTCATTTAACCAAACATCAACAGTAAATTATGTTTGTAGCATGATTGAACCAATAACATCATGATGGTCAAGTGATCGAATGCTGAGCAAAGGAAATGCAAATGGATGTTTTACCAATAGTAAATTGAGATAAGCTCGTAGAGTGAAGAACGGTAAAGACAAGTCCTCATTATGAGGACAATCTTAGGCGTTGATCTGACTAAAGAAACTAATGGAGATTTCTATGTTGAGATCAGACAGTCTTAACTATTAACATAAATCACGCATACATATCTAGTTCTAACTCTATTTTACAACATTATTATGTCTATTGTGTTAACTTTATTTTGTAGAAAAATAAAGTTTTTTGAAATTAAAGGGATCAGTCAACTGAACAAAATAGGGAGTTCAATCGACTGATCAAAGTGGATAAGCTTGAAACAAGTGATTAGTCGACTGAATAGAATAAGGGGTTCAGTCGATTGATCAAAGTGGATAAGCACACATTATAATTCAATTATAGAATAGAAGGAAACAAGTGTTTAGTCGACTGATCATGAGGATTAATCGACATTACAAATATGGAAAGTGCATATGGATATGATTGGATCAAATAGTTAAGGAAACCCTTGGATCTAATCGTCTAAACAGGGTTTAGTCTGTAAAATACGGAGATTCGAAAATTCGGACCAAAAAATTTTTCGAGATTTTTCCGTGTAGAGTCTAGGGCTTCCGACCCTATAGGAAGAGCCTAAGGGCTTTATTGTAAAAATCTAAAACTTATCAAGGATTTACAGGTAAACTCTAAATTACGAGAGGGTAAATAATTTAACCATAGAAATTATTTGAGGTTAAACTATAATAAATGGGGGGTTAAATGGTTAAATCCTTTGCCCTAGGGGTAGAATTGGAAATTTCTAAAGTCGAAGGGGCCTTTCTGTAAAAAATCCCCTCACCTTAAAACCTCTTTCTTGGCAGTCGGCTGCCCCGTGCCCTAGCCGCAAGCGCCGACCCACTTCCCCTTCTTCTTCCCCCTCTCGCGAAGCCGCAGCCGAAGCCGAAGCCGACACACCAACCTGCCTTCGCTTCGTCGCATGGGGGTCTCTGTCAATTTCTTCTTCTCCGTGTGTAGCTGACGTCGACGATGTCAACCACGTGCAGTGGAGCTCCGATTGCGTCTGTCTCCTTCTCCTTCTATTCCGCCCTTCTCGGATTTGGTCGATGCCCTAGAATCCTCTTCAACCTAACATCTCCTCGGAGCTGGGGTGGGCGATCAGAGCCTGGAAGAGTTGATGAGAATTGACACCGCTGACCGAGCACCCCACCGGCGAATCCGATCAGGTAAGGTTTTGCCTTATTCAGTGTTGCGTGGGATGGAATTGATGATGGAGATTGACTGGATTAGTAGGGTTGTTATTCGGATTTGGGTTCCCTTGTAGCAACTTTTGTTTTGGAATCAGCTTTTGATGGATTTTTGAGATGATTTCGCTTTAATCAGATTCCTAACAGCATCCTGTATTTGATCTCTTGGGCAAATTAATTTGCAATGATATTGATCTTGAGGTTCCATAGCTTGTTAGCCTTACTGTTTTGGATTTGGTTTTCTTTACCTTGTTCAGCTCTGTTGATTCTGGTGTTGCCGTGGGTGTGAGGGCTGATATGAATATAGATTTTATCTGATGTTGTTGTAGAGGAAGGTTGCCGTGGGTTTCATCTCATGGCCAGAGTTGTTATAGGAGGTTGTTTATGTTCTCTATTTCTTGCTCTTAGCCATATGTTTCGGATCTGTATGGATTATAGGTTGGCTTCACGTTGAGGAATTATGGCAGTTTGGTGTTGTGTAGCTAATTCCCTGCTCCTACTGGGACAAACCATCAAGGTAATGGTAAGGATGAATCTCTATCTGGGTGTTAGTTAGATCTAAGTTTTGGATCAGATCATTGATGTATTTGGGGTAAGACTTGGTTTATTTCAGTGTAAATCTATTTAATGATGTGATGCTATTGTTGGACTGCGATTTGGTGTCGAATTGGTATTGTAGTGATGTTTTGTTTCCTTGGGATCAATGTGTTCAGTTTGTATTATTTTGGGATCTGTTTAAGGTTTGTGTTGGATCAAATTGATGATGGTTTGATTTTAGTTAACCTGGAGGAGTTAGGGTGATGATTAAAGTGGTAATCAAGATTGATATGAATGATGGGATGATCAGGTTTACGGTTTGTTTAAACCCAAGTTTAATTGAGAGGTTATTATTCAATTAGAGACTTGTTAGCTAATTACTATCTTTGTAATAGCTATTTAAAATGTCCTTTGATACAGGGCACTGATTTGGACTTTTGATTGCGGAGTATCGGACGGGAGGTTCTTATTTGATACGGACTACTGCTACTTTGAGGCGGGTACCCTTTGACTTATCTTTTAGATATTGTCATATTGCTATGCATGGTTGGTTATAGATAGCAGTAAGATTATACGCTAGCCTGGTTTATTATGCCTGTTCTGGATACTTGTTAGTTATCCCTGAGTTATTATGCATGTCCTGGATACTTGTTAGTTATCCCTGAGTTATTATGCTTGTCCTGGATACTTGTTAGTTATCCCTGAGTTATTATGCCTGTCCTGGATACTTGTTAGTTATCCCTGAGTTATTATGCCTGTTCTGGATACTTGTTAGTTATCCCTGAGTTATTATGCATGTCCTGGATACTTGTTAGTTATCCCTGAGTTATTATGCATGTCCTGGATACTTGTTAGTTATCCCTGAGTTATTATGCCTGTCCTGGATACTTGTTAGTTATCCCTGAGTTATTATGCCTGTTCTGGATACTTGTTAGTTATCCCTGAGTTATTTTCCCTGTTCTGGATACTTGTTAGTTATCCCTGAGTTATTATGCTTGTTCTGGATACTTGTTAGTTATCCCTGAGTTATTATGCATGTCCTGGATACTTGTTAGTTATCCCTGAGTTATTATGCATGTCCTGGATACTTGTTAGTTATCCCTGAGTTATTATGCATGTCCTGGATACTTGTTAGTTATCCCTGAGTTATTATGTCTGTTCTGGATACTTGTTAGTTATCCCTGAGTTATTATGCATGTCCTGGATACTTGTTAGTTATCCCTAAGTTATTATGCCTGTCCTGGATACTTGTTAGTTATCCCTGAGTTATTATGCCTGTTCTGGATACTTGTTAGTTATCCCTGAGTTATTATGCCTGTTCTGGATACTTGTTAGTTATCCCTGAGTTATTATGCCTGTTCTGGATACTTGTTAGTTATCCCTGAGTTATTATGCATATTCTGGATACTTGTTAGTTATACCTGAGTTATTATGCTGTTAGTTTCATACAGTCTCAGGTATTGTCATATCTATACGTATGCTTAGATATCGGGATGTATCTCTTGTATTTGACATGAGGGATGTATGTGTGCATATCATACATCATTCTTGCATTGTCGCATGCCGGCGATCAGGGACTCCCTTGTGGTTTAGCCTAATCGTCTTTCAGTACATGACATGCACACACGGCCACTCATGGGTTAGTGTATACCGTAGATGTGTGCATTTGCCCTGTATTGCTCCGTTCGGCCACTATGAGGAGGGTGAGCGCGGGCGTGGTAGCAAGCAGGGATCCCTTCTCGTACTGAGCCACGAGGAGATGAGAGCTTGACTCCCCCATTGCTTGGGGTCGGAGCGGAGTCTCCACCAGCATCCTGTCCACCCGGTCACTCAGGAGCAGTGATGGCAGGGTGTACAGTTGTCAGAGCCCTACCCGTTCAGACGTCCCTATGACAGGTGTACGATGATCTGTCTGGTGTCAGGGGTGACACATGTCATTGCACCATGTGCATATTTTGCATCGTGCATTGTATGCTGCACTTGATTCTTGCACTTGTTTGACATGCATATTCTGGGGACTTGTTATTTGAGATTATATGTCTATTGATATTCTCTTGGTACTGATTACCCTCTTTTCAGGTTAGCTGGATTCTGGTATGTATTCTACCTCAGTATTTCCAGTACTAGTTTTTCCCTATTGTTGATATGAGACTGTATTAACGTAGATGCTTATTGTTATTATAACATACTATGCATATCTGCTGGGTATTCGCTGAGTTTATGGACTCACACCCGTTGCCATATGATTTTATTTCAGGTTGAGATACTTGGAGTCGTCAGAAGAGCCCAGCAGCCAGTCCCTACCCATCGCGACGGCATAGTTTCGTTTTGTACTTGGTAGTGTCTATTTGTATATTTACTTATTAGACTTGTATATGTCTTGGGAGTGTTGTCGTGTGCCCTAAGGGGTTTTTGTATTGGTTGATTCGTCGTAAGTTGGACCGGTCCGCAGTCAGGTATGATTTACTTAGTTGTCGGGTGCTTTTATGTTGGGTCTATATATATTTTGAGGCCTGAGGCCAATTAAACTGCGTGGTGATGTCTATTATTATCTGCGTGTGTGTTTGTATGTGTAAATTGTCCGCCGGACAGGGGAGGTGCTGTCCGATTTTATATTGGAACAGCGGCTCCTGGGTCTCGGGGCGTGACATAGTCTATTTTCACGTGATTGATAAGATTATATCAGAGCAACCAAAGAAAGAAGCGAGACCAATAGTCAGATAATGGTTCGGTCGACCGGAAGGGTTCAATTGACTGATAGAGGTACAATTTCTAGTTGCCTAAGAGAGGTTCAATTTCCAGTCGACCAGATAAAGACTATAAAAGAAGCCTCAGGATCTGAGGCTCTACATTCAACTCTCTCTTTGATCAATTCTTCTCCTACTACTCAAATCATGAAAGTTTTGCTACTGGTATGCCAAGAGGCTCTCTGATAACCTATGCCCAAACTTGAATTTCTATATTGTCGATAGCATTTAATTACTTGCATTTGTTTAAGAAAATAGTAGTGTGTTACTATCTTCCTCATATCTTGTACAAGTTTTCCTTCTTCACCAAAAGCTTTTCGATGAAGAGAACTTTAGTCAATTGTTCATTTGGAAATGGTCCAAGGGATTGTGAGCTTTGAAGTAGTAGTCGTTGGACTGTGAAATAAGTAACCGACTGTATCTTTGTCTTTTCTATTTTCCGCTACATCTTTGCTTTTGTTTTGTTATCTTGTAAAAGAAAAGTTTTTCATCGAGCAATATTCACAACCCCCCTCTATCAGGCTTTCTGATCCTACATTCTTTTGTCTGATCAACCTTGACCCATTGAGACTGTCATTGCCTAATATCTAGTTAATCTTGACATATTAGAATTTCATCTATCTCATGTCAAGAGTCCGGTAAACATTGAATGACTTATATTTTATTTCTCATGCCAAGTGTCTGATCTTTCATGACTCAAATTTGTCTTTCCTCTTATCAACTTCCAATTGGACTTCCTATTACCACGTGTCCAGTCAACTGTGACCCACATGAACTTTCGTCACCACAATCACCATGTCTGCAATCAACCTTAAACCACTTGGACCTTCCTCTTCTTGTCAAGTATCTGATCAACTTGACATATTTAACTCTTTACTCAAACACACATTATTTGCTCAAACAGGCTCATCAAGTCAAGTATCCGATCATCCTCAACCTATTTGATATTTTGCTCGACAAACTATATATTGGTGAAACATCAAAATTATCCAACTCAAGTTTGGTCAATTACTTGGCCAATCTTAATATGAAATTGATAGCATGAACATATTTTTACTTTTATTTATTTTCTTGTAGTTAGGATTTAATATTAAATAATAATAAATTTTTTTAATTTTTTCTAATCTTCTTTTGTATTAAATTAAAAATATAAATATAGATAAATTTAAGAAATTATTATGAGTTATTGACGTATTTTTTTAAAAAATAACTTTTGTATGAAATTCTTTTTAAAATAATTAAATTATTATTTTTAGCCGATTTAATTCAATTTGGATCGGTTTAAATAAGAAATATCAATGGTTACTTTAGTTTAAAGCTGAAATAGATGGAAAAGGTATTTTAAGAATTAGGTTTGTCTTTCGATAAAAAATCAATGTAGAATACATTCGAAATCTAAAATATTAAGTATGTCTTGTTAGATAATAATTATTATCTAATATTAGTTGGTCTTAAAATTAAAAAAAATAAATTAAAATTAAAATAATTTCATACAATTGAAGTTACTAATTAAATATAACTCATCTATACATATATATACTTATTATTATTTGTAACGGATGTAAATAAAAATAAGTATATGCAACCGATGCATGATGGATGCATAATAAAAGAATGTTACACATATATTTGGTCCTTTCTCTGCCTATAAACTGAAAGCATAATAATGTCCATCATATTAAGAATTGATTGCTTTCGAAAAGAAGAAAAGAAGAGAGAAACCATATATGCAAAATAATTACATTACAATGACTTCTTCATCAAGCTCAGGCATATAAAATATATAGATTTCAAGATCTGTTTCATAAGTAAATATAATGATCATGTAAATTAACATTTGGTATCAGAGCAAAGTTGTGAAATCTATATGTTTTCATATATGAATTAATTTTGATGTATTATAAATTAATATATGCATTAATGATATGAAACATATAATAATCTTTTCTATTAATCACGTTGAATATTCAAATTCATTTATCAAATGTTTACTAATTTTTCATTATATGACAATGATTAATATCTTTAATAAAGCATGACATAACAAATTTATGCACTAATTTATTATTGTTTATGAATTTGATTAATCATTGTAATATACAGTGGCGTAGTCAGGATTTTCGATTTGCAGGGGCAATTTTTAATAATCTTAAATATTAATGTTGATCGATTTTTATTTTTCAAAAGTCTAAATTGCAAATTTAAGAGGTCGAAAAAGAACTTAAACTCAAAATTTCGACCATAGCTCTTAAACAATGATTCGTCAATCTCCAAAGTTTTTTTTTACCCAAAGTCAAAAAATCGATCGAACCCATTTAAATATTAAACTTGCTTCGGCCATAACTAGACCAAATCATCTCCAAATCAATCTTGATTTGAACCAATATAATCCTTATTTCTGTACCTGAATTTAGTTCAAACCTAATTCAATTTTAATTTAGCATTCTTGTCTTACAATTTAGCTCATCTATTTATTATTATATATATTTTTTAAAAAATTAATATTTAAAATTTTAAATCGTGATATTTTCTTATAAAAGTAATACCAATAGATAACTTAGGTCATAAGCTCTCTAAATGTGTGATCAATTTCAATTTTCTATAATAAATGATGATAAATCAACTACATAAAATACTAATATATATATATATATATATTATTTTAATAAAACTTGAGAGGGGGCGATCGCACCCCCTCTCACGAAGGTGGTTACGCCCTGGTAATATACATGCATACTTTAAAGATAATTAATATTGATTATGATTGTGATATAAATACATGATAATGATTTGATATTAATTAAGATAGTTTATGATCACCAAAGTGATCAAACTAGAATAATTAAATATCATGCATAAAAATAATCATTTATTTATCATACTTATGAAATGCCTATTAAAAAAATAATAAATTAATGACATTCATTAATCATTAAATTTATGGATTTCCCCAAAGGAAAATTAATTTTCATGATTAGTGACATAATCGAAGAAAATTACAATTCTTGAACCAAATATATTTTGAAACGAAATTACGACAGAAAAACGGCAACTCTCATATAATAAAGTAAAGAGAAATATAGAGAGAAGAGAGGTAGAGAGAAAGAGAGAAGAGAGGTAGAGAGAAAGAGAGAAGAGATAACCAAATAACTTTCTTCATTGATTGATCCAACTTGTCTATGAGATACACAATTTATAGGGACCTTAGAATACTTAGTCAAATAAAAAATTAATAACGAAACTGTTAATTAACAGATTTATAAAGAATCTGTTAATTAACATATTAATAAGAAAACATCTAATAAATATTAACGGATTAAACAGAATTTGGGTCACCAAACTATAACAATCTCCACCTTGACGCGAATTCCATAAATCTTCAAAAGAACATTCTTAACCTCTTCCACAAAACCCCCACAGGTAAATCTCAGCATCTAGCACCAACCAAGTCCAAGCAATGCTTAAACTTGTCTATAGGGAGTGCCTTAGTCATCATATCAGCAGGATTATCTTGAGTGCTGACTTTCCTAACAATAATATCACCACGAGCAATAACATCACGTATAAAATGATACCTCACATCAATGTGTTTTGTCCTCTCATAAAACATCTGATCCTTCGTGAGGAAAATGACACTCTGACTATCACAAAAGACTGTAGTAATTTGCAAGTCTTCACTAAGCTCACTGAAGAGTCCTTTCAACCAAATAGCTTCCTTACAACCTTCCGTAATAGCCATATACTCAGCCTCTGTAGTTGACAATGCAACTATATTTTGCAAAGTAGCTTTCCAACTGATAGCACAACCACCAACAGTGAATACGTACCCCGTAAGTGATCTTCTTTTATCAAGGTCACCTGCAAAGTCAGAATCAACATATCCAATAACTGCATCTCTATTTCTCCCAAAATGCAAACAAATATCAGAAGTCCCTCGTAAGTATCTGAAAATCCACTGAACTGCCTTCCAATGCTCTTTACCAGGATTTGCCATGTATCTACTAACTGTACTCACTGCATATGATAAATCTGGGCGTGTACAAACCATATCATACATGAGAGATCTCACTGCACTAGAATATGAAACCCGTGACATATAATCAACCTCATCATCTGACTGCGGATATAAATCAGCTGAAAGTCTAAAGTGTGCAGCTAACGGAGTACTAACAGACTTGGCAGAATGCATGTTAAAGTATGCATGTTAAAGTATGACACTCTGGCAGAATGCATGTTAAAGTATGAAGTACTTTCTCAATATACCCTTTTTGACTTAAGTATAATTTACCTGCCTTTCTGTCTCTCAGAATCTCCATCCCAAGTATTTTCTTTGCAGCTCCCAAATCTTTCATCTCGAATTCATTACTTAGTTGGGTTTTGACCTTTTTTATCTCTTCCTTATTATTGGCCGCAATCAACTATCATCAACATATAAGAGCAGATAAATAAATGATCCATCATCAGTTTTCTTAAAGTATGCACAACTATCATAGCTGCTTCTTCTGAAATCATGAGTGATCATAAACGAATCAAACCTTTTATACCATTGCCTAGGTGACTGCTTCAAACCATAAAGGGTCTTTTTCAGCAAGCATACATAATCCTCTTTTCCTGAGACTTCAAAACCTTCTGGTTGTTGCATATAGATTTCTTCCTCAAGTACCTCATGTAAGAATGTTGTCTTCACATCCAGCTGCTGCAACTCTAAGTCATGCATGGCCACAATACCAAGGAAAGCTCGAATCATACTATATATGCTTTACAACTGGGGAAAATACATCAGTGAAGTCTACTCCTAGAATCTAACTGAAACCTTTAGCAACTAGTCTGGCTTTGTACCTGGCTTCTTCAACTTCCGGTATTCCCTCCTTTCTTTTAAATATCCACTTGCAGCGAACAACTTTCTTACCCTTAGGTAATTTCACCAAGTCCCATGTGTCGTTCTTACCAAGTGACTCCATCTCCTCCTGCATAGCAACTATCCACTTACCAGAATTATTGCAGCTAATTGCTTCTGAATACGTCTCAGGTTCTTCACCGGAATCAATCTCCTCAGCCACGTTTAAAGCTTAAGCGACCAAATCAGCCTCTGCATATCTCTGAGGGCGTCTAATTTCTCTCCGAGGCCTATCTTTTGCAATGGAATATTTTGAAGGTGATTGTGATGAGCTCGTTCCATCCACAACATCTAGAATAGGCTCTGGAGTAGTCTCTGTAGATATCGACTCAATCCCAATCTCCACCTGTGTGCTTGTCTTCTGCTTATCTTCCTCAGAAAGAGTTTTAGATGGAGACTCCTGAAGCATGCTAGTCTCGTCAAAAATAACATCTCTACTGATGATGACTTTCCCGGTCTCTGGACACCAAAGTTTGTATCCCTTCACTCCTTGTCTAAAGCCTATAAATATGCACTTCACCGAACGAGGCTCCAACTTTCCATTATCAACATGAGCATACGCAGGACATCCAAAAATTCTCAAATTAGAATAACTAGCAGTAGTACCAGACCATACCTCTTGTGCAGTTTTCCTTTCAATAGCAATTGATGGAGAGCGATTTACAAGATAACAGGCATACGCAGCGGCTTCTGCACAGAAAAACTTCGGTAGCCCAGCATTAAGAAGCATACAACGCACCTTCTCCATTAAAGTCCTATTCATCCTCTCTGCTACACCATTTTGTTGAGGAGTATACCGAACTGTATGATGCCTCACAATACCTTCAGCTCTGCATAAGGCATTAAACTCACCAGAACAAAACTCCAATCCGTTATCAGTTCGAAGATGCTTTAATTTCCTCCCTGTCTGCTTCTCAATCATGACCTTCCACTCCTTAAAGGTAGTAAAAACATTACTCTTATGACTTAAAAAGAATGCCCAAACTTTTCTTGAGAAATCATCAATAATAGTTAACATATAGAGAGCACCATCTTTAGATGGTACTTTAGAAGGCCCCCATAAATCAGAATGAATGTAGTCTAATATACCCTTTGTCTTATGAATGCCAACCGAGAACTTGACTCTTTTTTGTTTGCCAAAAACACAGTGCTCGCAGAACTTTAGGTTTGTAATACTTTGACCATCAAAAAGTCCTCTCTTGCTCAATTCAACCATGACATTCTCACTCATATGACCCAAACGCATATGCCAAAGTCTTGTAACATCAGAATCAGACATAGACGACCTTGCGACGGCAACATCACCTATTACTGTGGATCCCTACAGAACATATAAATCGGCGGTTCTTCTTTGTCCCTTCATCACAACAAGAGACCCTTTACTGATCTTCACAGCTCCACCTTCACCAGTGTACTTGTACCCTTTAGAATCAAGAATACTCAAAGAGATCAGATTTCTTTTCAAATCAGGGACGTGCCTCACATCACCAAGTGTCCGAATAATGTCATCAAACATCTTAATTCTGACCGTACCAATACCAGCAATTCTGCAGGATGCATTATTGTCCATCAAAACGGTACCACTCGAAACTGTTTCATATGTTGAAAACCAATCCCGATTGTGACACATATGAAATGTACAGCCAGAATCAAGAATCCATTCCTCACTCTGCTTCAAATCAGCATCAGGGGCAACGAGAAGTTCACTATTACTGTGATTTTCGGCAACATCAACCTCACCAGACTTCTCTGTCATGCACAACTGCTCCAATTTTAGACATAGTGCAGCAACGGATTTTTCCTTCATACTTGTCGTTGTCATTAATCCTGGTTGACATCCAACCTGGCTCTGATACCACTTGAAACGAAATTACGACGGAAAAATGACAACTCTCATATAATAAAGTAAAGAGAAGTAGAGAGAGAAGAGAGGTAGAGAGAAAGAGAGAAGAGAGGTAGAGAGAAAAAAAGAAGAGATAACCAAATAACATTCTTCATTGATTGATCCAACTTGTCTATGAGATACACAATTTATAGGGACCTTAGAATACTTAGTCAAATAAAAAATTAATAACGAAACTGTTAATTAACAAATTTATAAAGAATCTGTTAATTAACATATTAACAAGAAAACATCTAATAAATATTAATGAATTAAACAGAATTTGGGTCACCAAACTATAACATATTTTGTTTATCCAAAGATGACATTTATATTTGATTGAAGATTTTAGTTTCTTAATAATATGAGGCATTTAATTTTGGATAGTATATTGTAATATTAGCTCAAAGGTATATTACAATATATTCTAATGTTTTATCTGAATCTGTATGCCTAATTTGCAGCAATTTCTCTTCATTCGCAAGCTTCTTCTGTTACCATGTTTAATGGTTTAAACTTCTCTGAATGGAGTGAGCAAGTCAATTTTCATATAAGTGTATTGGATCTTGACTTGGCACTACTAAAGGAAAAGCCCACTGTAATTACTAATTCAAACAGTGAGGAAGAGAAGTTCAAATATAAAATATGGGAACGGTCTAACAGATTAAGCCTTATGTTTATGCGAATGACTACCGCAAGCAACATTAAGACTACCATTCCACAAACAGAAAATGCAAAGGAATATTTAAAGTTTATGGAAGAACGTTTTCGTTCTGCTGATAAGTCACTCGCTGGTACATTAATGGCACAACTCACGACTATAAAGTTTGATGGATCGTGTAGTATGCAAGAGAATACCATTGAGATGACTAATATTGCAGCAAGATTAAAAACTTTAGGAATGGCTATGGATGACTCACTACAAGAAAAAAGCTAAACGACAACGCTTTTTCCACGTTGTCTATGTGACTTAAAATGCGTTGTTAAAAGCACTGTTGCTAAAAATTTGTTCAAAGACAACGCTTAAAAAACGTTGTCATTTTATGCAAAGACAACGCTTTTTTAATGTTTAAAAAGCGTTGTTATTTTTGATAAAGACAACATTTTTTACAACACTTAAATAACGTTGTTGATGTTTTGCAATGGCCACACTTTTGCAACGTTTAAAAAGCGTTGTCATTTTTAACATGACAAAGTTTTTACAACGCATAAAAAGCGTTGTTATTTTGTACAAGGTAAAAGTTTTTACAACGCTTAAAAAGCGTTGTCTTTTTAACAAACAAGATATTTTTTAAATGGATAGAAAGTGTTGTGTTTTTTTTAAAATATAATTATTTTACCAAAATATACAGAAAATATCTACACAATACATGCATAACAGTAAATATGAATATCCTCAAATAAAAAATATAAGCATCCTCAATCTTTTTTAAAATATAACTATTTAACAAAAGGTACAACTTCATATTATCCAAAAAAATATATATGGACGCACATTCCTCAAATTAATAGTGTATCAATATTAAGTTTAACAAGATCATCATCAAAATATCCTTCACCAACAGCTATGACTGCACCTTTCTTTGGGCTCAACTTCTCAAACTCTTTAACTATGATTTAACACTGCATCAAAATAAAAATTTGATGTTAGAGATTTTGTGTGAAATAATATAAGTCATATTAATGAATGAGATAAATGACACCGATAAAATCCATAAGCAAGTTAAATGTGTCATAATACTTATTAGCAAGTTCACATAGATCCAAATCAAGCATCAAGAAATCCATAAGCATTTTATCTGATGTAATAATATTTATAGAATACATAACGTAAAGAAAATTGTATGGCAAAGATGAGGTATGCTTACTAAATATGTGAAAATAGAGACTAGCTAGCATTCTTCTATGTAAATATTAACTAAAAAAATGGTACAAGAATGAGAAAAAAAGAGCTATCTATACACGAAAATAATAGTCATCAAAGGTACTTACTTTACGATCCATAGTGAACATTGCAGACGGTTTCTTCAATGTTGGATGAATATCATATGAGCAATGAAAAAATGGGTCAGCCCTATAGCAAGCATATACTTGTAACTAGTAAGACAGAAAAGCGATTTATGAAACATGGATCCCAAGATGAAACATATAGCGACATACATTTCACAATTCATATGTTTGCTTTAACTCAATGGGAAATAGATGGTCATCATTTCATAAACTAAATTCTAAATAGATTTATGGCAACCATCATTACATACCTACTCATAAATATGATCGTGTATACATTCCGCCAACTCGGACCGTACCTCATCAATTTCTTCTCGAGAATACTCTGCTTTTGTGAACTATGAACACACGCACTTATTACGTTAATTGAAAAAATAATCAAAACTCACTTTGTAAATTTTACTAAAATTTGAGTTAAGCAAAATAATATTACTATTGATCGTAGTGAATCTCTCTGGATAGTTTCAATCTCTTCAATAATTTGTCTCATAAATCTCATCACATAATAACCGCATTGTTTTGCATCTTGTTGCCGAGGAGCCTATGATGATTAGAGCCAAATTGTCAATGACAAATATACACATTAAAATACATGTTAAACAAAATTACACATACCTTTAGTACCTCCCACTTAGCATTTTTTCTACCTTTCCTTCCTTTATTTGAATTAAACAATCTTAAGGCCCTTCATCAGTTAATAATATTTGATATATGAGTTTTTTATTGAGTTAAAAAATATTTACTAAAAAAATATGAACTCACATTTCCACTACATATTTCCAATCCTCATCGAGAATGCGGTGACTTAGGGAATCCAACAAATAAATAACATCCTTGTACGGTTCAATGACAGTGAGAATCCAATGGAAACTAGGCATAGACATATAATTAGTGCATATAATTCAATAAATTAGTTAAAGGAAGCAATTTAAAGTGATGCTTTAATTCTTACTTACCCAATATTACATGGCACCAAAACTAGTTGATTTGCTGATGCACCAGTTAGCCTATCTGCTAAAAGACTTGCCTTTTGGTTCAACCTTTCAAGCTTACCTATTTTGTCATGTGTAGTTTTTGCCATATGTGGGATCTTGTGTGGATTCATAAATAAAAATTTCTCTTTCTTATTTTCTTTTAGCGTCTTCTTATAAAGATGCCTGTCATTACAAAGATAATAAAATTAGCAAAGTATACAATAATGTGAAGAAAACATAATGGTCACACATAATGTTTCAATAATGAAAAAACATTTACCATATGTAGCCAACAACACAATTGCCTGTAATTGGCTCCAAATGATACAAAGAAATGATATCCTCAAGGTGCAGAAAAAGTTCACAATCATCGTCAAACACATCATCATCTAGACGCATTGATATATAGTTGCCTTCCTCTAGAGCACGCTTACTATAACAATATAACATGTGTAATGATCTTGGGATATTTGTTGACAAAGTATGCTTCTTTTTTAGTTGTTCAAAGTTCTTCCTTCCAAGCTTCTAATAATTTCAGATGTAAACAAGTTAGATAAGTTGAATAATAAAAAAGCAACAATTTAATTTGAAATATAATATCACATATACCTCATCTTGCTTCACTATCAAGTGTTGTGGCCAAGCCACATGAGTTCCTACAGCATCACCAATTACTTCACATTCACTTGGAATTGGATATGGCAAAGGTGCTAATTTTTCCAATGCTTCATCAATAGAAACTCGAATGCAATTCTTGGGAAATGGAACACCATGAAGCATTTTATCTGGTCCATTGATACAAACAGTTGTACCATATGCAACAATATTTGTGCTAGATTGCAATGTTAATGCAACTGATTTACCCTAAGATGAAAATAGGCTTGTCGATTATATTAAGTTCATAACTCTATAATATTAATGAATATAACTATAACTTGTATTATACCTGTAAAACATCATCTTTACACACAATCTGTATGTCGTCGTCATCATCCATATTCATCTGATGTAACTTCACCGAGCAACTGCCTTTGTCATCAATCGAATTGTCGCATGCACCCCTTTTATACACCATTGCTTCAAATTTTTGTATACGTGCATCTTGTTCCAAAATTTGCTTCTTTGCCTCCATTAGCTCCTTTTTCTGCTCAGTGATTATATCTTGGGCAACGTTGGATTTTTTCCTGTTCTACCAGCATTGAAATATATTGCTGGGTTGATATAACCACCAATACCCCGAACACGCCCAACACATTCATGAATCTCAAGTGCCTTGGTAAGTATATCCTATTTTATCCCTTCAATTTTTAACTTACCCTCTCTCTTTTGTTGTATATAATCATCCTGTTATGGAACATTAAAAAGAAAAAAAGAGATATAAAAGTTATCATTTTCATAAAATTGCAGGTTTTGTATTGTTAAATCCGACACTTTTGATTAGGTTCCGGAAATTTTCGGAGAATTACCGGATAGGTTCCGGGGCTTCCGAGTCCTTGGGCACAAAGGTAGGGATCTAAATGTAATGAAACAAATAGTTTCAAGGGCTAATGCATAAAGAAATCTTACAACCTAAGAATGAGATTGCAAAATCACATCATATTAAGCCGAAGCCCTATCTTTGCGCTGCTCTCAACACAATTCCCCTCAGCCTCCGCCCGACGCCGCTTTCCTTCCTCCTCCTTGCCATCGAGCCGACGCACTCTCCCTTTTCCCCCACTCGATCGTCCTTTCCTCTGGGAGACTTCGGCGAGCCCTCTTCTCTGATCATCAAGGGTGGGATCAAAAAGAGCTATCTATACACGAAAATAATAGTCATCAAAGGTACTTACTTTACGATCCGTAGTGAACTTTGCAGACGGTTTCTTCAATGTTGGATGAACATCATCTGAGCAATGAAAAAATGGGTCAGCCCTATAGCAAGCATATACTTGTAACTAGTAAGACAGAAAAGCGATTTATGAAACATGGATCCCAAGATGAACATATAGCGGCATACATTTCACAATTCATATGTTAGCTTTAACTAATGGGAAAAGATGGTCATCATTTCATAAACTAATTCTAAATAGATTATGGCAACCATCATTACATACCTACTCAAGACAACATTTTTGCAACACTTAAATGACGTTGTTGATGTTTTGCAATAACCACACTTTTGCAACGTTGAAAAAGCATTGTCATTTTTTACCGGACAATGCTTTTACAACGCTTAAAAAGCGTTGTTATTTTGGTACAAGGTAAATGTTTTTACAACGCTTAAAAGCGTTGTCTTTTTAATAAACAAGACATTTTTTAAATGGATAGGAAGTGTTGTGTTTTTATAAAATATAATTATTTTACCAAAATATACAGAAAAATATCCACACAATACATGCATAACAGTAAATATGAATATCCATAAACAAAGATTATAAGCATCCAAAATATTTTTTAAAATATAACTATTTAACAAAAGTTACAACTTCATATTATCCAAACAAAAAATATATATGGACGCACAATCTTCAAATTAATAGTGTATCCATATTAAGTAAGATCATCATCAAAATATCCTTCACCGACATCTATGACTGCACCTTTCTTTGGGCTCAACTTCTCAAACTCTTTAACCATGATTTAACACTGCATCAAAATAAAAATTTGATGTTAGAGATTCTGTGTGAAATAATATAAGTCATATTAATGAATGTGATAAACGACACCAATAAAATCCATAAGCAAGTTAAACGTGCCATAATACTTATTAATGGTTCACATAGATCCAAATCAAGCATCAAGAAATCCATTAGCATTTTATCTGATGTAATAATATTTATAGAATACATAACGTAAAGAAAATTGTATGGCAAAGAAAAGTTGATGATTACTAAATATGTGAAAATAGAGACTAGCATTCTTCTATTGAAAATATTAACTAAAAAAAATGATACAAGAATGAGAAGGCAAAAATTGCAACCATGGTATTTAAGCTTGGATGTAAATGAGCTACACATACTGTTGTTACATCAAGTTACAAAATATTACGACAAAGGACGAACAAGCTTCTCAAACTTGGTCAAGCAGCTATCAACCAATCTTACGTACAACTAACATTGAATATGCAGGAAACAACAAAAATGTGATGAAATGAAAAATCAAGAAAAGTGCTCACAAACATTGGGTCACAAACACTATCAAAGGAGTAAACTATGGCTAGGTCCCAAGTCAAGAAGAATAAAAAAAGGAATTGATATAGCATTTCAAGCTTGCTAAGACAAACTGGTGAAAAAAAAAACACTATCATACAAACATGTGATTTATCATCAAAGCTATCTGCCTGTCTTTTCTAACATAAAAGTATAGGGCTCACTCAAATACAAAAGAGTTAGCTAAGAAAAACCTTTGCAGTTCAGAGAATGTCCACGCATATGGCTCCATTTTGACTACTAATATTTGGGTGCCTTCATCATAGATATGCAAGCAAATAATGTAGGCACAGTTGGATAAAGCCAGAAAGTGGTCCATTGTGTAAAAATTTTACGACAGAAAGTATGCAATAACTGCAAATTTCCTGCTACAACCAATAAATGAAGCATAGCCTGACACAAAAACAAAGATAGATGAACAAAATAGATAAATTGAACAATATGTCACCTTTCTCTTCATCCAATAAACCTAAAAGATCATTCAAAACTATGATTACCACAAAGGATTAGTAGCCACACAATCAAAATAGTGATACAAACTAATGTAACTAGCTGTAGCAGAAAAATCTTTAAAAAAACCCGTGATCAAGCATAATCCAATACCAATATTCGTTTGTTTCTCAAACAAGATGAGGAAGGTGCAAATGTCAAAGTGAAATAGCCCTTTTCAGCTTAAAAAATAAACCAGATTGGTTACATCGAATTGCTAAAGTTGACTGGAACAGCGCATCGGCAACAAGGAGAAGCAATAAGTCAGTATGTGAAGTACAAAAGTTGCATAAAGTTGAGGGAACACACCAATTATGAATTATCCATCACCTAATAACTAAGTCAAAAAGTAATACAAAGTTTTCAGTTCCTAATGCCAGAATGCCAATTCTAAGGATTCAACAACTTTGTTTTCATAAACTGTTTTGTCAAATAAACAACTAAACTTACTAGACAACAAATTAGTAAAGTAAAATCCAAATAGCTTATAAGTATTACGGATAGCCGCCTGCAAATATAAATTCTGAGATAAATATTTTACAAAATGAAGAAACAAAATATGATTTATGTACCAAGGAAAGAAGGTGTCAATCAATATAATAAAATCCGTGTGTAATGTTATGATAGTGTATGCAAATGATACGAACAATTGCATTTTCAAGAAGAAAGCATTATATGTATGCAAATGATACGTTAGCATTAACTAAATGAACACACAAGATGGAACATATAGCGGCATACATTTCACAATTCATATGTTAGCTTTAACTAAATGGGAAAAAGATGGTCATCATTTCATAAACTTAATTCTAAATAGAATTATGACAACCATCATTACATACCTACTCATAAATATGATCTTGTATGCATTCCGCCAACTCGGACCGCACCTCATCAATTTCTTCTCGAGAATACTCTGCTTTTGTGAACTATGAACACACACACTTATTACTTTAATTGAAAAAATATTCAAAACTCACTTTGTAAATTTTACTAATAATTTGAGTTAAGCAAAATAATATTACTATTGATCGTAGTGAATCTCTCTGGATAGTTTCAATCTCTTCAATAATTTGTCTCATAAATCTCATCACATAATAACCGCATTGTTTTGCATCTGGTTGTCGAGGAGCCTATGATGATTAGAGCCAAATTGTTAATGACAAATATACACATTAAAATACATGTTAAACAAAATTACACATACCTTTAGTACTTCCCACTTAGCTTTTTTTCTACCTTTCCTTCCTTTATTTGAATTAAACAATCTTAAGGCCCTTCATCAGGTAATAATATTTGATATATGAGTTTTTTATTGAGTTAAAAAATGTTTACTTAAAAAAATATAAACTCACATTTCCACTATATATTTCAAATCCTCATCGCGAATGCGGTGACTTAGGGAATCCAACAAATAAATAACATCCTTGTAAGGTTCAATGACAGTGAGAATCCAATGGAAACTAGGCATAGACATATAATTAGTGCATATAATTCAATAAATTAGTGAAAGAAGCAATTTAAAGTGATGTTTTAATTCTTACTTACCCAATATTACATGGCACCAAAACTAGTTGATTTGCTGATGCACCTGTTAGCCTATCTGCTAAAAGACCTGCCTTTTGTTAGCAATTTAAAGCTTTTCTTTGCATCATACAATGATAAAGGCAATTCATTATCATCTGGAAGTATTTCTCCTAACAAACTGAGTAAATCAGAGAAACTTTTATCACTCCAACTATATTTAGCCTTCAAGTTGAATAATTTCACAACTGCAGATAACCTTGTAAATTTAGTGCATCCGGGATATAAGGGTTTCTCGGCCTCTTCTAGTAGCTTATTGAATTGGGTTGGATTCTCAGCATAACTATCATATGCAGCATGTACCATTTTATTGGTTCCTCATGAACATATTTTTGTTCATGGCCGTACTTGATCACTTTCAGTATGTGAGGTCCCTATTGTTGATCTTTCGCCGTGCCATATCCATGTATGATATGTCAAATCTATACCATTACAATACATATGTGCCCTTATGTTTGAATATTTTTCTTCTTTAGATTACCACATTTTGCACATGGGCAAGGTATTGATTGGATTGTCAGTGTTTCCATTGCAAATTGTAAGAAAGACTCTACTCATTCTCATATTCACGTGATAGCCTATCCTTTGACATCCATTCTTTGTCCATTCTTGTCATAACTAATCAACCAACAATGAGCTAATACCTTCAAAAAAGTTGTAAATAATATAACAAAATATTAACACAAACACAAGTATTAAATATCATAAATGTAGACATATATGTTATAGAGAGTTAGCAGTTAGGACTGTCACTATGAGAACTTGTCAACCAATAAAAAGTTAAGAACCAAAAGTGTTAAAAAATAGTAGCTTCAAGCAAAGATCAAATTTTCATGAAATAACCTTTGCAGTAGTCATGAAATACTGACCAGAAATTCGAACATCTTTCAAGAACATAGTTTTAAAGTAAAAGAAAAGCAATTTATAACTTATTATTCATCAGATGGTTATAAGTCCAATTCTATACCTAGTAAATAATATTAGCCAATTATTGAAGATCACATATGCCTATATCTAATCAATCTTAATTACTGCTGCTAATATTAAGGGCACGAGAATTGAAAACTAGAACACCAGCTGATCACTAATGTAATAGATGGATGCTAGCCAGAATTTAAAGGTACAACATAAACCTTTCATATTTTTTTGTGTAGGAAAGGAAAGAAATGGCGGTTAACTAAGAAGTAAATAAAAATAATCAAATTTGTTAAACAAGATTTCATGGCAACAGCAGGCGATTCAACCTTATGTTAAAGAAAAATGTGTAAAAACTCCTCGTCTGAACTCCTATCCACAAGAACAGATGCCGATGTATTTACTGACATAAATATTTTAGAGAAAAGCTTGTCATTATGATCAAAAAAACATTCTTTGGTAAATAAAATAAATATATAGATGAAAGACCTAGAAGTGGCATGTTCAAAAAACCTTATGAATTAGTAGTTGTCCAGAATGCCTTTCCTTTTGATTTATAAGTGAAATCTAACAAGATTAAGGGGGTAGGATCGACATATGAGATCGAAGAACAGAGGTCGCGAGAAGAGTGGAGGACTAACCTGTACTCCGACGGATGGTGGCTGGTAGTAGAGATCGCGCGCGAGAGGGAAGAGTCGGTGACGAATGATCGGGTTACGATCGGCGACGAAGGAGCGAGAGGAGACGATCGGGCGCAAGACGGCGAGAGGCGTGCGACAGGTTTTTGTTTTCGGCGAGAGGATTGGGTTAGCTAGGGTACGTTATATCTTATGAATTTGCGTTTGCTCTTGTTTTTTTTTAGAATTATTATTTTGACTTTTTCCCCTTTGTTTGCTCTTGTTTTTATTATTAAAATTATTATTTTGATACATTTTGATGGACGGGAATTTTAGAGGTTAAGTAGCGAACATACACAATACTTATTAAAAGTTCATTATGGGAGATATTTAAAAACGTTTATAGACAACGCTTTTTTACAAGCATTGTCTTTGACCCAAAAAAAAACATCAACAGACAACACTTACTTAAAAAATGTTGTCTTTAGTAAGAAATAAAAAACATAGACAACGCTTTTCACTAAAAGCGTTGTAATATGAAAAAAGACAACGATTTTTTTAAAAAGCGTTGTCTTTTAAGTGTTGCGGAATCCTAATTTTCTTGTAGTGGATTAATTAATTACAACAAATTATTTTCTAAGGGTGGCTCTCCGAGGCTCAGATACCCAAAGAAAAGAAATTTGTCGTAAATCCAATTTGGTCCGCTCCCCGAGGCGTAACCAAATTAAACCAATTTTGTTAATAACAACAACTTTAAATTGGAAATTAAATTTTATTCAAAATGGGAAATTAAATTACAACAACTAACTTTAAATTGGACGGCTCCCCAAGGCTCAATCTAAAATAAAGAATTTTGTTAATAATTTAAAACCAATTTGAATTTAATTGTCAATTAATGATCCATAAATTTGTCTAGACTTTCTTGAAAGAAAGTGCCCAAAATTGCGAGATTTCATAATAGGTTTTCAGAATAATTGTAAGTTTCTGGTACAAAGAAAACTTACATATTTTTAAAATTGGAAAATTTCCAAAATAGGAAATTTCCAAAATTGGAAAGTTTCCAAAGATGGGAAGTTTTCACAATTATCATAAAATATCAGAAACTAGGATATTTTAAAAGTTTGCGAAATTTCATGAGGATTTCCAAACTTTGAAATTCCTAAATCTAAAATTTATCATAATTGGAAAGTTTCCATAATTGGAAAATTTTTCCAAAATTGATATCATGACAAAGTTTTCCGCAAAACAATTATATGATTATGTCGAACACTAATCGGCTCTGATACCACTGTTGGGACCGGGTGCATGTTGACAAGGATACGGGTTCGTAATTTTAAAAATAATTACGTGCAGCGGAAGAATTAGCATAAATAATTTCTCAAATTATTTTAACCACGTATCTAGCATGCAACCTTATGATGTGTGGACATGATCATAAATTAAAATTTTGCAGAAAGTAAACTAATTTACTCAATACCTCGCGTAACTCGAAGTGAGGGACGACATCCAACCGTAGCGTCCCTTGGAAGCTCCGCCTCTATTCGCATCCACGCCGAGTTCTCTTCGGGATGACTTCGCAAAGCCACGAGTTTCGTGCCGACAAGAACTACTAGATTCTCCAAAGGCACAACTAGAATATCAAGAGAGAGAGATGGAAACTAACCACCAAGTAACGGAATCAAGATTCCGGGGAAGGGAAGGAGGGAGTCGCGACCCGCTTCTTCTTCTTCTTTGGCACCTTCTTGGTGGAGGAGGCTCACGGCAACCCTAGGCGGTGCGCCGGCCCTAGGGGAGGAGAGAGGGCACTGGCCCTAGAGAGAGAAAGGGGCGCCGGCCCTAGAGAGAGAGAGGGAGAGAATAAGAGAGAGAGAGAGCTTGCTACTTTATCTCTTGATTAATTTGAATTCAAGGCTTGCCTTTGGTTCCTTTATATAGTAGCCTCTCCATCGCCAAGTCTCCCTTTTAACGGAATTAACGGAATAAATTTTCATAAGAAATTTATCTTATAAATTTTCTTATGAATTATTCCGTTATGCCAAGTTTTATTATAACTAACTTTATAATAAAACAAATACATCTCTCCTTTTAATTATGGAATAAAATTTGTATAAAATTTTCTTTTTTATGGAAAAATCAATTCATAATTGATTTTATAAATTAAAATTAAACCAATTCATGGTTCATTTTAATTTCCATAAAAAGAATAAATTTCTACAATTTTCTTTATATCAATTTCTTTATATAAATTAATTTATTTATCCATAATTTTATAAAACAAATCGCGCTTGATTTATTTTATAATTTAAACCAAATTAATTGGTTTCTCTCCTTGTGGTGACCGGCCAAACCAACCCTCTTTGGCCGGCCACACCAAACCATATCCCTCGCGAATTAAACTCATTTAATTCGCCCAATAAGCCTTCAAAAGACTTAGCCATTTTAAGCTTCCCATGCGCCTCTGATAAATTCAGATTCGACTTATTTCTCTTGATTGGAAAATCCAATTTTCAACTCGTTTTAAATCCCTCGGATTACTCGTAGTGCGTGTGACTAAATAGGCTTTCGATTTATGTTGGCCGTCTATAATCATCCAATTATAGAACGATCATGAGTGGCACCTAGTAGTACATCATGACCCCCAATTAATCGAAACATCAACGGTTGACCTCAGAAATTATTCTGAAACCCTTCAGTAGCTCTAATCAGTCGTGCCTCATTCCCTTCACCATCTTATACCCACTTGGTTCAGGACACGGTCTATGTGTGTCAGTCCCCACTAGGCTGACTACGTCACACCTAGCCCAAGTAACGTTCTCTCGTCCTTTGGATTCTAATTACCCTCATGTTTTTAAGAGACTCATACTCTAAACATGTCATGCTTTGGCCAGAGGCTTTGAGTAACAATCCGACGATAGGCCTTGGGTATACATCTCCTCGCAAGGAGTGGTGAATCCTTTGTAGGCTGTTCAAACATCTTCGGGCACTTCGGCTTATACCCAACCATCCTGGGTCCACGCCTCCTTGGAGATGCTTGCTTAAGATGTTAAAGTATAAGTCTTCATGACCAAGATGACTTGAACACCGCAAGTCAAAGGAACATCGCACTTAAGCTGCAGTAAGAACTTCACTGACATGTCTATATATAGACTACCATGTGAAGTTTTACAGCCAGTCACTCCAATGAACTAGTTCCCTTAACTAGCATTCATGTTTATCTCCGGACATCCCAATGTCACCAGCTAGTGAGAATCAGCTGATTAGAGAATAACCCATGCTAGTCTCAATAGAATTGATAGTGTCCGTATTTATCAATTCATCGACTAGGGACAATTTCAATACTTCACAATTGCACATGTAGAGATAATCACTAGTTGTGAATTCATCACAAATTCTCTCATGCTGTGAATTGTATTGCGGATATTCAGTAAATGAGTTTAAGATCCCAATCAAATACACAAACATGTATACTCAAATAGTGAATTTTCATTTATTAAAATAAATGTTTACAATCATAAGGCGATTGCCTTAGGACATTTCTCTCATATTACTAACACGCCCTGCTTCAAGGCCTCTAGCCGCCTGCTTTGTCTTCCAATCTTGGTACCTGCAAGATACACAAACACAAAGCACATATACATATAATATTAGCCTTAAGGACTTGGTTCGGACTTCGGATCTCCACGAAACCCTAGGTCGAACCGGCGCAAGTTCCCACCCCCGAGAACGCATCTTTCACCTACTCCTTTCAGGAGACGGTTGCCACCCAGTCCTTCGAGTGGACTTTTGCTTAGATTCCGATACTTCCGGACTTTGAGGCGCCTAAACCCCGACCCGTCTTTACTTCTGTCCTTAGTCATCGCTCAGCTAAGTTGCTCAGTCCCTCAGACTAAGACTCCGTGCCCAAACCCTAGGTTCAGGACTGAGGTGCCCAACCCTCGGCCAGGTCGTCGTGCCCAATTCCCCGAACCAGGTCTTCGGTGCCCAACCCTCGGCCAGGTCTTCTTGCCCAGTCCTCGACCAGGACTTAGTGCCCACCTTCCTAGTAGGTCTTCGGTGCCCAGCCCTATGCCAGGACTTAGTGCTCAGCTTCACTCACCAGGTCTTAGTGCCTAGGTTAACTAGGACTTTTCTTCACTTTGGTTACTTCTCTCCCAACTCCCCTTTGTCTGTTCACTGTATCACTGACTTAAGTAAATTGTCAAACATTAAAACACTTAGAGGAGAACATCATTGATGCAACTTGCACCAACAATCTCCCCCTTTTTGATGTTTGACAATAACTTAAGTTAGATTGGTTTAAAGGGCTACCTTACTATCCTTGGGATCAAAATAGAAAATGATCTAACTTTTGAAAATCCATTTTTGATCCTCTAGGAAAAAATAAAAAAATTTCTAACTTTCACTCTCTCCCATTTTGAAAGACATTTTGATTAATTGATCCTTTGGTAAGAGGGAAACAAAATTATTTCTAACTTAAGCGCATCTCTCCCCCTTTGTCATACATCAAAAAAAAATTATCAGAAATACTTGCGCCAACAATAAGAATATTTGGTTATTTTTGAAAATACTTAGTATAAATTTTTGAAGGCATAGCATAAAACTAAGTACTTACGTATTTTGATCTTAGAAAACTTAAACAATATTGCAATTTTTGAGAAAATACCATATTGTTGAAAGAACACTGTGAGTTTTGAAAGGTGCAAGTACTTTGAAAGATGTAAGATATTATGAAAAATATAAGTTTTTCTGAAAAATGTTATACATATTTTGCAAGTACTAACTAATTTTTGAAAAAGATGAGGCTTTGAAAAATATCAGTAATTTTTGAAAAGTATTATGCATTTTGAAAACATAATATTTTACTTGACTAGGTTTCTTTTCTAGTCTGACACAATCCTAGGAAACCTTGTTAACTACAAGGACATTTTCCTAAGTGTCCTGGAAAATTTTCAAACTCAAGTAAATATAAAAATAATTTCATAAGTCAGACAAATTCTGAAAAATAGAATAATAGGATGTAAGTACATTTTGAAAAATGTATGAATTTTTGAAGTCATAATACTTGACTTGGTTTATTTTTCAGTCTGACACAATCATAGGAAACCTTGTTGACTACAAAGACATTTTCCTAAGTGTCCTTGAAGATTTTCGAAACTCTAGATAAATATTTTTTCAAATTGATCAAAACCGGATGAATTTTTGAAAATATTGGTATTTTTAAGGAAAAAATGTTAGTATTTCGAAAGAATACTTATGTTTTTAGCAAGATTTTGAAGATATAGTTCAAGGAAACATGTTATTAAATAATTCTTTTAATTTGACCTCCCCCTAAACTTAACTCAGTCCTGGGAAGCTTGTTGACCACAAGTACTCTTCCTCTGAGTCTTAAGGTTTGATTCAGATCAAAAGAATAATCTAATAGTTTTCAAAATAAATAATTTAAAACTTGTCAGAAGGTTGACTCAGACTCCCCCTAAATCTGACACATCCTAGGAGTCCTTTTAGATCATGAAGTGGACCTTCCTCTATGTCTTTAGGGTTTATCAAAATCAAATGAACACCAATTTTCAGGAAGATAGATTTTGAAACCACCATTTGGAAAGACGATAATTTTTAAAGTATGAGCCTTTTTTGAAAACATATGTGATGGAAATTAAGGAACTACCTTCCCCTATACCCAACATCGTTTGACTCTATCTAAGTGCCTTAAGGAACTTTAGTGTGATCCTAAGAGGCTTGTGTCTAATTGCGTGAGTCAAATAATTTTTGAAAATGATGTAATTTTTGAAAACATATCATATATATTTAATCAGACAAACATGAATTCCATACAAACATTATTATGTTGAAGCTCTATTTTGAAACTATATTTTTAGAAAAATATTCTAATAATTTTGAAAACAGTTTTGAAACATGCTCATCAATTTCTTAGTCCTTAACATCTCACCCATTCTAGGTTTCTCAATACAGCAAACATGGTTGCCTTATGGGTGTATTGTGAGATGCTTAAATCATTTTTCTCAATTTATTATTAAATCTAAGATTTGATTGAAACTTGTGTTAAATTCAAATCTAGCAATAGTAAAGTGAATTTGATTTTCAGTAATTGGCTTCCAGGTCTTGGCGACGCACTAGGCCTTCTTTGGCCGTAGCCTTATTGGATCATCAACCCTTTCTTTGACAAAGCCTTTTATAGAAAATTCATCTTCAAGTTACTTTTTGAAAGATTTTGGTTTAACTAGTTTGGGTCTTGAATCGGTAGCTTCGGCTAGTTCCGCCAAATTGGCTTCCCTAACGTACTATCATCTCATCTCCACCCAATACTAGGTTGTCCAAGTTTCAAGTAATCTTTTTCCTATAACCATTCTAAATTTTGCATAAAATTTAAATATGAATGACATGCCATATAATTAAAAGAATTAGCAAATGCATGGCATGACAATTATGCATGAATCAAACAAGTCCAAAGTATTTTAATTACGTTTCTAAAGATGTATCAAATTTCCGATTTGATACATGTTGTGTGAACCTGCGAATATGTCAACCCACTTTGACACATTTAATTTTATTAAATTAATTGTTGCGGTTTGGGTAAGATTTTAGTTTAGTTCGGGTTTATTTAATATTTGGTTGGATTAAGAATTAATTAAAGTTATCTTAATTAGAAATTAATTTATTAATTGAGATTTAATTGAATTAATTTATGTTTGAATTAATTTAGATTGAATTAATTTAAGTTCAAATTTAATTTAATTTGAATTGAATTTAATTTAATTAAGATTTAATTTTAATTTAAATTGAATTTAATTTAATTAAGATTTAATTTTTATTTAATTTGAATTTAATTGCTTTAAGTAAGATTTAATTGAATTTAACTGATTTAAGTAAGATTTAATTGAATTTAACTGATTTATGTAAGATTTAATTGATTTAAGAATGATTTAATTGAATTTAATTGATTTAATTAACATTTAATTGAATTTAATTGATTTAATTAAGATATAATTGAATTTAATTGAGATTTAATTGAATTTAATTGATTTAATTAAGATTTAATTAATTTGAATTTGAATAATTAAGATTTAAATGATTAATTAATAGTTGTGGGTTTATGTTCAACATTTTCATTATTTCGAAAATTTCTTCTTCATCTTTATCTACCTTTTCAAGTTTTTCTAATAATTCGGATTTATTTGAACCTTTGTGAATTTTATTAACTATGGCCTTTATCTTAGATAGTTCCATATTCTCCTCATCCTCAACATTACATCTTGTAGTATCCTAAAAGTTGGAGGAGTAATTTGGGCCACTAATTAAAATTTTATAATAATTTTCAAGAATATCTATAATTAAGTTATTATCTAGGAGAATTTCATCTTCATTATCCTCAAGATTTTTAATAAAATTATTTTTATCCTCAAAAATAATTTTATGATTATCTCCAAACTTATCTTCACAAACTTCAGAGTTATCTTTAGAATTTTCAAATTTGAATTTAGAGTTATACAATGGATTTTCAAATTTGAATTCATAATTATCTAAAGGATTTTCAAATTTAGGATTATCCTTAAAATTTTTGAATTCAGATTTATCCTTAGGATTACATTTATCTGAATTAGAATTATCAGAATTAACATTATTAGAGTTAAAGTTATCAGAATCAGAATTAAGTTTAAAATTATCAGAAAAAAAATTATTAGGATTAACATTATCAGTATTAAAGTTATGATAATTTATTTTAGAAATTACTGAATTAATGTTATGAATTAAATAATTAATTTATGATATTTTAGTCATATCTGCATTTTCTAATTTGTCATGTAAAATATTAATTTTACTATGCAGTAAATTTAATTTATCAGAAAAATTAACTGAATTATCTAAAGACAGTGCAGGAATTTGTAAAATTTTTGAAACATAAATCTTACGTACCTTGGCCGGACACTTGTTCTTATAGTGTCCATATTTTTCGCACTTGAAGCATTATACGTGACTTTTGTCCCTTCGGCTTCCTGGCGCTGGTGTCTCCTTTGCCACCGGTGGTGAAGATCGAATCTTACGAGTAGGGCACTAATTTTTATAGTGCCCTCTCTCCCTGCATGTGAAACAAATAACATGGAATTTAAAATTTGACATTTAAAATTAAATTATACCTGATTCACCCCTGGGCTCCCCCTCAACTCTTGGCGTCGTTGCTCCGTCGACGGTTAGTCCGGTGAAGAGCGGCTCAGCTCTGATACCAATTGTAGGACCGGTGCCATCGATAGAGGGGGGTGAATATTAACCGTTAAAAACTTCGTAGAAAACCGTAGACTTTCGAATCTTCGTTCTAGACTCAGAGCATTAGTACAGCGGAAAATAAACAGAACGAAGAAAATAAAAACCAACACAGATTGCACGCAGGATTTTTACTTGGTTCTTGACCCCCCAGGGTCAGTACATCCAAGGCCTATGCACGGGAACACCCGTCCACTATTGGTCTCCTTTTCAGACTTTCTGGAGGTAGAGAAACCCGTTTTTGGCTGAGTTTCCTTGGCAAAACAAGCTTGGGTAAAGCCTGTTAGTAGCCTACAAGTGCTCAGAAGTTGTTAAGAGATTGTGGTGAGGTTTCTCCACCCACAAGGAGTGACAAGAGCTAGCTGAAAGTCTTCCTAGGAGTCATCCACCGACGGATCAAGATTGTCCACCTTACGGACAGCCGTGGAGTAGGAGTATCATCTCCGAACCACGTAAAGGTTTGGTGTTAGCATTGTTTTAGTTTATTGTTTTAGTTTTCCACTTGCGCTTGCTAACACGTGTAGGAAGAAAATCAAAAAGTAGCTATTCACCCCCTCTAGCTAAACGCCAAGGTCCCAACAAGTGGTATCAGAGCGAAGAGGTTCGCTCTTCTACGGACTAACCGTCGAGAGAGCAAAAAGCTAGAGGAAATGGCGATTGAAGAAAGATTAGGGGACGATATCAATGTTCCACCTCCCTACGACCGCGAAAGTTTCGAGTATTGGAGGATGCAGTCAAAGACTTGTTTCGACATGTATTGGGATCTTAGGATCGTGCTCGAAGAATCATTTGAAGTTTCGAGAGATAAACATGGGAAAAAGCTCCGACCAAGATATTGGGCCAAGGAGCAACAAACCCAATCAAAGGCAAACAAAAAGGTAATTTCAATATTACTTAATATTTTGCCTAATGATGTAATGAGTGGTGTAGGTGAATATAAAAATGCACACCAATTATGGAGCAAGATGTTAGCACTTCATGAAAATCCTACACAAGCTCAAGTAGTAAAAAAGCCCAGGGAAATGAGCTCAATGGTCCAAGAAGAGGAGAAGGACTAATCGGATGATGAAAGAAGCTCAACATCCGAAGAGGAGGAGGAAGTGGAAAATGATTCATCCATCTCCTCAAGTGAAGTGGCACAAGAAATTGAAGAACCATCCACTTCATCAAAGGGGAAAGAAGAAGTCTCCACTTCAAGGATTGAGGGAGAGAAGAGATCATTCTCGATATTGGAGAAAGAAGAAGCATCCACCTCCACCAAAGCAAAGTCAAAAGATCACATTATTTATTTTGGGTGCAACAAGAGGGGACACTACAAAGACAAGTGTCCATTAGGTAAAAAGGAGGTAAACCCTAAACCCAAGTCAATTTATTTAAAATCTAACATGGGTTGTAGGGAAAAGAAGGAGAAGAAGCATATTAGTTGTTTCATGTGTGGTGAGCTAGGACACTACCACACCAAATGTTCAAGGAAAGGAGAATTCAAGAAATTGGAGCATTTGAGGAAGTGGGAGAAGAAGGAGAAGAAGAAAAGCTTATATTAAGGGGAAGCTACAAGGGTAAGAGAGGTAATCCCTAATTTTAAGCATTTTTCAAATTCCTCCATGCATGTTAGAAATAATGAAAACTATTTACCTATGCATAATTTTGGTTTTATATATTATGATAAAAATAGGGTTAATGTTGTATATCAAAGTCCTAGGGATTTCATGTATCATGATAAACCTAGAATCTTTAGACCTAAGGACCAAGACATTAATCCAAAGAAAGGGAGACATATGCCTAGACAAATAGGTAGAGCTAGAAATGTTCAAGATGGACATGGTGGTGCTAAGATTAAGAACCTAGAGAGGTAAAATCAAGTCTTGAGGGCAAAACTTGATAAATTAGAGAAAAACCTAGATAGATTCATTATTGGATCTAAGGGTTTAGGCATGGTGTTGAGTAGTCAAAACCCCGACAATGATAGATCGAGTCTAAGATACCGATCTATGAGATCAAATGTTATGGAAAAGTCATGTGCAAGGATGCCATATGACTATAGCAAGGGGAAGGCCAAAGATGGAAAGGGAAAGTCATTTAAAGGGGAGAAGAAGAACTTAACCAAGGACAAGGTGTCCAAAGTTAAGAAGGTTAGGGTTATAGGTTAAGAAGTACCGGAGGTACATCGATGTGGCCTTGCAATTATAGATAAGTCACCTAGGGAGGTGATTAAGGCTAAGAACTCAAGGGGGAGCTCTAGGAGTCAAGATGGGGTCCATGGTCAATGGATCTCAAGAAGATTTCTCTAGGAAGACTAGATGGACTGTGTGTTAGTAGGAGCCCTAGAGCCAATCATATGATGATTGACTAGGAACTTTTTGTATCATATTCTATCATTAATAAAAAGGCATGTTTGGTTATTATACTTACTTTTTATTTGTGCCAAATAACTAAGTATAATAATGTCCTTGGGTAGTAGGCTCTTATCTACATTATATCGATTGGTTGAATCGATGGTAAGATAATGTAGAGAACACTACTCTAAACCATTCCTAGTCAAGTATTAATATTCAAGGATAATATTAATGCATGGAGACTAGCTTGTAAGTCAACTAATGACTTGAGCTCACAAGTCATGGATATGTGATATCAAGTTGACACATGGGTATACATTGGAGAATGTGTACTGAATTGACCCGTCATGAGAAGGTTTCATAGATTGTCATATGAGTGTCATAAACTTTCTCATGTGACTATTAGTATGAATAGTCCTTAGACCTGAAGTCACTACGGTTCCCTACATAAGGAGTTATGTACTTTGATATCGTCAAACGTCACCCGTAACAGGGTGGACTATAAAGGCGATCATGTAATGAATTATGCAGAGGGATGTCAGTGATGTAGATGAGATCTATCCCTCTCATATGACAGGAGTGATATCTGTGGGCCCCTTGATCGAGTAGGACTGTTAAAACGCATGACCATGCTCAAATGAGTCAATATGAGATATTGAGCTCATTTGTTTGAGTGAGTCTACTCAGGGATCAAGAAACACAAAGATTGATTGAGGATGACACAGTCTATGCCTCATTAGTCAATCTAGATATCAAGGATAGAAGGACAATGTCATACATTATCATATTCACGGAGGTTAAGTCGGATCTCGAATTTTCTTGTTACTTGGGTAGCAATGACGTATTGCTAGATGCCGCTCATTGCTTATGTGTTTAAAGCGGTTTAGACATATTGCCAACGTTACGAGAACCTATTGGGTCACACATTAAGAACACGATGCTTCGGAGATTAATTGATCTTGGTTTGACTAAGATTTGATTCAAATTGGATTAATTGAGTTAGACTCAAGTGAATCCAATTAGATTATGAGATTGAGTCTAATTTGAGTTAGACTCATCTAGATTAGCTCAACCACTTAATTATGGATAATATTCATTAAAGGGTTTAATAAAATATTATTTAAAGGAAAGGCTAAGAGATATTCTATTCATTAGATGAATATAATATTAAGAGTCTCAAGGGATACCAAGAGGCTTGGTATTCATTGGGTTTTATTAGCATTAAGATGAGAGGAGCTCAAGGGACATAGACCCTTGGTATTCATTAGATGAGTATAAATACCCCCCCCCTTGTCAAAGGCTAGGGAAGGCATCTCTCTTCCTCTTCTTTCTTCTTCCTTGTCCATAACTCCCTAGTGGAGGTTCTTGTGCTTTGTGAACCATCCCAAGTTGCTAGCACAACTAAGGTGGTTCCTCTCCGAGGTGTAGATCGTGTTCGTGTGGATACGCATAGAGGCACGGACACTTGAACATGTAAGAGATCCGACGAACCAAAAAACTAGCGGGACAAGCGAAGGGCACGCGACAATGGTATTCCTATAAGATAGGAATTGTAGATCACTTTGTATGAGTTTTTCTTTCGCATGGATCGCTCGAGGGATCTTATTTCCGCTGTGTTTTGTGTTTTTGGTGCCGAAAGATCCCAACAGTGGTATCAAAGCCACTTGCGAAAGAACGTACAAAGTTTTTGTACTTTTATATTTGATATAGAAGTAGGACAAGATTTATTATGAGTTGCATATAACTATGTAATATAGAAGTCGGGCTCGCAACCTCCCACTCGGGAAGACACGCCTCTAAGGTATACCGAGCCGATGGCTCCCAAGGTCACCTCAGGAGGACTGACGCTCGGGTCGCCCCGGGAGAGGAAACCCCGAGAGCGTCTCGGGAAAGGGGAGTCCGAAGTTCATAATGGAACTATATGGGTCTCGGATTCATGTTGACGAATCTAGGGCAACGACTCACTCAGGGAACCAACAAAATAAATTTTGTTTCGGGGGCGCTGCCCCCGAGCCCCACAAGGGCGCTGCCCTTTGACCCTGCCCGCTAACCGGCTAGCGGACCACCGTGAGTTTCTGCTCAATAGACAAAATTTTGTTTTTGCACTCATAATAAAATCAATGTCCTATATCTATAGTGTATAATTGATGACATGGTGCATGATTATGACCTTAACCCCAATGTGATTGGATGTAAATGTGTGTGTGCATGTTGTAATTTATAATACGGCATGCGTGTCATGCCTTGTCTCTATTTTTCCTAGTTGTAAAAATAGATTTTAGACTCGAATGTAACTTGAGTTTTCCTACATTGTAATGTACAAAAGGAGTAATGGAGTGTCCATTGAAGAATGAAGTTACAAGTTGGATGCCAACTGCACATGATGACCGAAGGATGCACTTGGAGAAGATGTTATCCCTAGGTTAACCATCGATCTTCTCATTGGCTTGAGAAGATCGTAGTATACGGGCCATAACAATGTCACGCTTTACTGCTTATATATTGATATATGCTATGTGTGTGTATGTGATGCATGCTTAGATGTTTACCTTAATTAAGTCAACTCAATATGTCTACCAAAGTTTGGTACTCATAAACTATCTCGATCATTTGTTGTTGGGTTTGCCAAAGCAAAACAATGCATTTTATCTTGGTAGAGTGTGAGAGGACAATTGTGATGTCCCGTTATCGAACTTTGGGTGAGACTTAACTAAGTCACCTCAATTGGTTTGAGAAAAACTTAGAGGCATATCCCAAAAGAAAATTGGGTAAGAGGAAAATTATACTAAGTTTTGGGCGATTAACCAAAGCTAACTCAAGATGATGTGTAATGTAAATCTTGACCCTTTGTTTCAAGAGTTGCATAAGATGTAATTGGTAAAATGTTGCCTACCTAGTTATACCAAGTCTTGGGCGATTAGCCAAAGCTAACTCAAGATGAACTATAATATGGATCTTGTCCCATATAAATGTAGTCGTTATTTGGTTTGGAGCTAGCAGTGTGGGCAAATTAAGTTTGCCTACATCCATGACTAGCCCCTACAAAAGCTCTATGATTTAGTGGGAGTATCATTTAATTAAAGGCCTAATTAAATGATCCAGATATGATACTTATTTCTGAATGTTGTATTGTTGTAGATCACCATGTTGTCTAACACATCAAATACTCTCTCTCTACGATTTATCCTTGAGAAGGACAAGCTCAACGGAGCTAATTTCCTGGACTGGTACAGAAACTTGAGGATAGTCCTCAAACAAGAACGAAAATTGTATGTCCTAGAGCAATCCCTTCCAGAAGCACCTATCGCTACCGCCACTCGTGCTGAAAAGGATGCTTACAAGAAGCATCAGGATGATGCACTTGATGTATCATGCCGTATGCTTGCCACCATGAACTCTGCGCTTCAGAAGCAACATGAGAACATGAATGCACATGATATGGTTGAGGATCTAAAGCAACTATCACTACTAGAAAAAATGCATTTAACAACAGTGAATCACTGTTGTCGTAGGCCATTTACCACTGTTGTTAAAGGCCATGTTGTTAAAGGGGGGGTCTACGACAACAGTGAATCACTGTTGTCGTATATCATATTCGACAACAGTTTGACTTCCACTGTTGTCGTATGTCACATTTCACAACAGTTTTTCACTGTTGTAATTTATTATATTCGACAACGGTTTATCACCGTTGTCGTATGACTTATTCACCGTTGTCTTTTATTATATTCGACAATGGTTTTATCACTGTGTTGTCGTATGCCACCGTTTATCTACAACAACAGTTTAGCTTAAAAAAATCTGTTGTGCATTTGCACTGTTCCACAACAGTTTCATACCAATTTGACAACAAAGATATTTCCATTATATTTTCAATTAAAAGGCAATAATTTAACCTCGAAACAAAAACTATATATATCAAACATCATCAACATATTTACAATAAAGATCCACCACAAGCTTTCTACAGACAAAATCACAAAAGTATCTTCTGTCCAAAAACCTTTCTACAGACGAAACCACTAAAGTATCTTCTGACCCAAATTACAAGAGTTCAAATTATATATAATTCTGACCCAACATGATCACGAACAGGTCCCTGCAGCTGGAAGGTCAGATTAATGGTCTTCAAACATGATCACGAACAAGTCCCTGCAGCTGGAAAAAAGAGAACAAACACTCTAATTAGTTATTCTATTAAATGCATATGTCCAATAAAAAATGATCCATAAAGATATGTATCAACAAACAACAAAAATAACAAACTAACAAATAAACAAACAAAAAAGATATCAACACTTACAATTATAAGGAAACTGTTAGCTTGGTTTATCTAGACAGGGATTCCATTGAGACGATCCCAATGCTAGATGGAGAGAGAGGAAAAAAACACAGAAAAAAAGTTGGTTATCAAGTTTTGTTTCTCTATTTAGTAAATTTATTATATAGATATCCATAAAGAAGGATGAGCAGATGAATAGAATAATCACCCTATAGATCCTAAATTTAAGTATTCAAAAAATATAAGAAAATGAAATGGCTTTTAGAGATCAGGCCTGCCCTCAAGGAGTCATTCAGGGGTTATAATTATAATGTCTGAAAATTGTAAAAGACATGCATAAAAAGGATTCAGGAACATGGGAATTTTCTAGAATCAGTTTAGCATAGACTACCTTTTCAACATGAGTTAGTTCAGGTGAAAGATTCTGAGCAACTACTCGCATAAGCACATCCTTTGAGCTGCAACAAAATTAATTAAGCAAAATTATGAAACAAGTATTATCAGACAAACAGAATTAAACAAATAATAATAATGGAGAAGTGACATTAGTTGAGAAAATAAAAATCAAGGTCAAAAGATCACAATGAGCAGCATACGTTAGAACTCCATGAAGACTACTTCCTGTTGTTACAATCACAGAGTTAACTCGGAAGTCACGCATCTTTTTTGTCGCAACAAAGATAGGATCTGAGGGAGACACTGTCGCAACTCTGCAGACAGGTTTCAGAAAGGTCCATAACAATAATAATTGCATTGGTACAAGGAAAAAAAAATCTAAGCTAAAGGCTACAGACGTACTTTGAATGCTCTGCCACAAAAGTTGCAAGTGTTGGCTTAAACATTCTTTCTCGGAGAGTTTCAATGAAAGCGTAGGGTGCTGCATCAAGGAAAAAGGATGAATCATGAATAATTCAATAAAGTAGATATAGCAATTATATAATCAAAGTTATCTCAAGAATAAACAAAGTCCTTTTCATGGTTCAACAGTAGAACTCAACATTGAATAAAGTTGTCAAAAAGCAGAAACAGTCTCATAAAATAGCCACCTAAAATCGAACATGCACTCCACATGTCTCCGATGAACCGTTGGGCAATACTTTTATAAATAATAAAGTAGTTGAATATCATTGGCATAATTATCAAACCGACTTAGTCCCCCCACCTATTTGGAAACTAATAATGTGACAACTTATTAAAGTAATAATATACTGTATCATAAAGAAGCTTATAAAATTAATTACAATTTTTTTCATTCACCATTCAGCTGCACATTCATTAGGCTTAACAAGTGTTGTGTGTGTTAATATTGTTAATTACATCCTTAACATAATTAATGACAATGTGGGCCATGTTTAAGATTTTTAATCCATGCATTATTTTGCTCTCAATTCAAGTCAATAAGAGCCGTTGAATACAATAGCAAAACAAACACTTATCAAACAAGAATTTCAAATTTAGATGTCATTAGAACACAAACATCATTTCATCCTTATTTTGGTTAACACATGTGGGCATATACCTTCATCTCCTTTTCAGATCAGGTATTTCTCATGGCTCTGTGTCACTTGTCATGTATGCGACTAAAAACATAATGACTCAAATCAATCTAATGAGAACACTAGATAAAGTCCATATATCTTAAGGACAATGTGTGTTGTACAGTACTAAAAGGAAGGACTTTATTCTCAGAGCTATCTAACAGTTTCATTCATAGCCTACTATCATTCTAAACAGTAAAATTTGTAAAAAGGGATATGAATCAAAATGACACCAGTATTAACATGGTACACATTTGTAGTTGTTCATTCCAAACAGTGAAACTGAAAAAGGAATATGAAAAAAAAATGGTTCCTCAACTTATCTACTTAAAGTTTATTTCTTCTTCCCTGAAGATTTTCAATCCTCAACTTTTATGATGAATGGAAGTGTTGAGGAGCAATTGAGTATATCCACAAACATGCTGCAATAGCAACACTAGATGACCTAATCTACTCATGCCTTGTTCGTTGAGATACAATAAATCCTCTAACCTGACAAGATATTTCCCATTGGCGTTCAACTCCCTCAACTGCAGCTGCAATAGCACTACCTTGTTCAGCAGCTTTTTCCATTTTTGATATAGCATCATACAAGCATCTTGTAATATCCAGCATGGCAATAACTTCGTCATTCTCTACTACAGGAAGGTGCCTAAATTTCCCTACAAAAGACCAAGCAAATGAAAAGTGAGTTAACCCACAAAGAATAAGAAATTTTGAACCTAGAAACAATACAGTGTTTAAAAAAATATGAGAGGAACAACAAATTTTATTACAATATGATATAGTCCTGAAACATCAAAGCTACTGCTAGGAAAGTACCCTTTCTCTGGTCTAAAGCATATCATCAACTGGAAATATGTACTATTTACCATACAAAATAGAGTAAACAACTCTTCCATAACTTCAAATTAGTCATTAGTCATAAGTTAATATTGCACAGAGGTCCAATCAGCCAAACAAATAGAACTATAGCATGGTATGATGCTAAGCATTTTGGTACTGATAATCATTCTTGCATAACTTCAGTCGCATAAATATTTGAAGTTCCTGAAATAATTATTTTAACATATCAAACGTAAGGAACCGATGAAGCTAGTTCCTGAAATAATCTTAAATTATTTGAAGTACCTGTAACAAATCATCAAAAGATGAAGCCAATGGAACATTTCAAAATTGAAAATGAACCGATGCATGTTTGAAAAAGAATACCTTTGGACAGCAACACCAAAGGAAAGTAATACAATATATTGCTGAGAGCTGCTAAGAAGCTATCATGAAACCTACATAGCTAACATATTTAGATTCTATTGCTAATAAAGGATGTAAAAGAAGAAACATACCTTCATCCTAAAGGTTCGAGGCTGTAGCTACTTCCAGATCTCAACCATCTTTTACTCTTCCCAAGTGGAGGTAGAGCAAGGGAGACGATGGGTTCTCCAAGTGGAGAATCGATGAGAGGGCAAAGAAGAGAATGAAGGAGAAGTAGAAGGAAATAAGAGATGACCATTAGGACAACTTGAAAAAGATACCTAGGGCTGAATCCAGTGATCCTGCCATTGACCGTGAGGGGCGACGATGAAACATTTGAGCGAAATGAAGATGGAGCGGCGATGAAACCTTGTGCGGCGATTTCTTGCACGAACTTCTTGTGCGGCGATTTCGTGTGCGAAGGGTGACATCGGGCGAGAGGGAAAGGAGGAAGGGAGAGGGGTCGGCAAGGGTGGGGTTCGGGCGGAGAAGCTAGGGCATGGCAAAAATAAGAGAGTGAGGATTTAATAGTTCGTTATTTTTTTTGCAGTTGGATATCCACCGTTGATTTTGTTTATTGCTTGAACAGCACAACAATACAACAACAACAGTTTAATATAACTGTTGTCTATTGTCATAATAGACAACAGTTTATCACATCAGTTGTTGTAAATCCCGCCTATAGACAACAGTTATTTTATAACTGTTGTCGTTGAGTATACATACGACAACATTTTGTTATTACTGTTGTCTTTTTACGTATACAGACCAACAACAACAACGGTTAATACTAAAACTGTTGTTAAATTGACATAAGACAACACTTTATCAAAAAACCGTTGTCGATTATGTGTTGTTGAATGCAAAAATTCTAGTAGTGTATATCAAGGGCAAGCTAGGCACGAGCAATTCGAGGTGTCTAAGGCCCTATTTGCATGCAAGATGCAAGAAGGAACTCCAGTTGGAACTCACATACTCAAGATGATTGGGTACGTCGAGAACCTTGAAAGACTAGGATTTCCACAGGGCCAAGAATTGGCAACAGACCTTATCCTGCAATCGTTGCCGGAGGGGTACAATCAATTTTTCATAAACTATAACATGAATGAAATTGATAAGCCTTTGCCTGAGATGCTCATCATGTTGAGAGCTGCTGAACCCAATCTCAAGAAAATTAAAACCAGTAATGTACTGATGGTAAACAAGGGAAAAGGCAAATGGAAGCCTAAAGGCAAGGGTAAGACCCAAGCCAAAGGCAAGGCTAACTCTACTACATCCAAGGCTAAAGGAAAGATGCTTAAGGAAGGGACCTGCTTCCATTGTGGTGAGATCAAACATTGGAAGAGGAATTGCAAACTCTACCTGGAGGAAGCAAAGAAGAAAAGAAGTGAGACTTCCGCCTCAGGTATTTTTGTTATAGAAGTCAATCTATCTATCTCTTCTTCTTGGGTATTAGATACCGGATGTGTTTCTCACATTTATACTAATGTACAGGGCCTTCAAAGAGCTAGATCATTGACAAAGGGCGAAGTGGACCTACGAGTAGGCAATGGAGCAAGAGTTGCTGCTATTGCTGTAGGAACATATTCCTTGTCTTTGCCCACTGGGCTTATCTTAGAATTAGAAGAGTGCTTTTATGTACCTGCATTAACTAAGAACATAATTTCAGTATCTTGTTTGGACAAGAAAGGTTTCTCATTTATTATAAAGGATAAATGTTGTTCTGTAATGTTGAATGATATGTTCTATTGTAATGCACCACTGATAAATGGACTCTATGTTCTAGATCTAGAGAACCCAATCTATAACATAAATACCAAACGGTTCAAACCAAATGATTTGAACCAAACATATCTCTGGCATTGTCGCTTAGGACATATAAATGAGAGTCGCATATCCCAGCTCCATAAAGATAGATTACTAGACTCATTTGATTTTGAATCATATGAGGCATGTGAATCTTGTCTTTTAGGCAAGATAACCAAGACTCCATTTAGTGGACACGGCGAAAGAGCGACATACTTGTTAGGACTCATGCATACTGATGTATGTGGCCCTTTTAATATCGCAGCTAGAGTAGGCTATCAGTATTTCATCACTTTCACTGATGATGTCAGTGGATATGACTATGTGTATCTCATGAAACACAAGTCAGAATCCTTTGAAAAGTTCAAAGAATTCAAGAGTGAAGTATAAAACCGGCTTAGCAAAAGTATTAAGATGCTTCGATTAGATCGAGGTGGTGAATACCTTAGCCAAGAGTTTCGTGACCATCTAGCAGAGTATGGGATCATATCTCAACTCACTCCACCTGGAACACCATAGTGGAATCGTGTATCCGAGTGGAGAAATCATACTCTATTAGATATGTACGATCAATGATGAGTCAGACAGATCTTCCTACTTCCTTCCGGGGATTCGTTCTAGAGACGGCTCTTTTCACACTTAGCCAAGCTCCATCAAAGGCTGTCATAAAGACACCATATACGATATGGACTGGGAAGAGTCCCACAATATCTTTTATGAGGATTTAGGGTTGTGAGGCTTACGTTCGACGTCAAGTCTCAGATAAACTAGGACTCAAATATGATAAGTGCTATTTTGTAGGATATCCCAAGGAAACAAAGGGATATTACTTCTACAATCCCACACTAGGCAAAGTGTTTGTTGCTAGAAATGATGTTTTTCTAGAAAAGGAGTTTATTTCTAGAAGAGTAAGTGGGAGTAAAATCCATCTTGAAGAAGTTCAAGATGCAGATAGTACGAAGGCCTTAATGGATATTGAACATGCACCACAAGAAGTTGTGGATCATGAGGTTGTTGCACAAGAAGTTGTGGAACAACAAGCTGTTCAAGTAGACCAACCTCCTCGCAGATCTGATAGGATGCGTCGTCAGCCTGAGAGATACTCTTTTCTCTTGTCTGACCATGATAACGTTATGCTTATTGAGTTGAATGAGCCTACATCCTATCAAGAGGCTGTGATGAGCTCAGATTCTGAGAAATAGCTAGAGGCCATGAGGTCCGAGATGGAATCCATGTACACTAACCAAGGATGGACTTTGGTTGATCCACCAGAAAGGATAAAACCCATTGGGTGTAAGTGAGTCTTTAAAAGAAAGGCTGACATGGATGGTCTGATGCATACCTATAAAGGTGATTGGTAGCTAAAGGTTTCAAACAAATTCATGGTATTGACTATGATGAAACCTTTTCACCAGTGGCGATGCTAAAGTCCATTCGGATCATGCTTGCCATTGCAGCTTACCATGATTATGAGATCTGGCAGATGGATATCAAAATCGCATTCCTAAATGGGAATCTACTCGAGGATGTTTACATGACACAACTTGAGGGTTTTGTAGATTCAGAGCATGCTGGAAAGGTATGTAAGTTGCAAAGGTCCTTTTATGGGCTAAAGCAAGCATCTCGAAACTGGAATCTTCGATTCGATGATGCAACCAAAGCGTTTGGTTTCATCAAGAATGAAGATGAACCCTGTGTCTACAAAAGGGTTAGTGGGAGTACAGTTATCTTCTTGATCTTGTATGTAGATGACATACTCCTCATTGGGAATGATATCCCTTCTCTACAGTCTGTGAAGACGTGGCTCGGGAATTGTTTCTCAATGAAAGACTTAGGTGAAGCAGCCTATATCCTAGGCATCAAGATCTATAGAGATAAATCTAAGAAATTGCTTGGCTTAAGTCAGAGTACATATATTGACAAGGTGCTTAATTGTTTTGCCATGCAGAATTCCAAGAAAGGATTTTTGCTGATGTCACATGGTGTGAGACTTTCGAAGACCCAATGTCCCTCTTCTAAGGGGGAGAGAGACCGTATGGATCAGATCCCTTATGCATCCGCTATAGGGTCTATCATGTACGCCATGCTTTGTACTCGTTCAGATGTCTCGTATGCTTTGAGCATGACGAGCAGGTACCAGTCAGATCCAGGTGAAAGTCACTGGACAGCTGTCAAGAATATTCTTAAATACTTACGAAGAACGAATGAATATTTCTTGATATTTGGAGGCAATGAGGAGCTAGCTGTAAAGGGTTACAGTGACGCAAGCTTCCAAACAGACAAGGATGATTTCAGATCGCAGTCAGGGTATGTATTTTGCTTGAATAGTGGCGCAGTGAGTTGGAAGAGTTTGAAGCAGGACACAGTTGCAGATTCTACAACAGAGGCCGAGTATATTGCCGCATCTGATGTAGCAAAAGAGACTGTTTGGATCTGGAAGTTCATCACAGAACTTGGTGTGATTCCTAGCATTGTGGACCCGATAGACCTTTATTGTGACAACAATGGGGCTATTGCACAGGCTAAGGAACCTCACTCTCATCAGCGGACCAAACACATACTACGGCATTTCCATCTCATTCGAGAGATCATCGATAGAGGAGATGTGAGGATATGCAGAGTACCCACTGAGGCTAACATCACGGATCCTTTGACCAATGCTTTGACACAAAAGAATCATGATGGTCACACTAGGTCATTGGGTATTAGATATTACAGTGATTGGCACTAGTGCTAGTGGGAGATTGTTAGTAGGAGCCCTAGAGCCAATCATATGATGATTGACTAGGAACTTTTTGTATCATATTCTATCATTAATAAAAATGCATGTTTGGTTATTATACTTACTTTGTATTTGTGCCAAATAACTAAGTATAATAATATCCTTGGGTATAGGCTCTTATCTACATTATATCGATTGGTTGAATCGAAGGTGAGATAATGTAGAGAACACTACTCAAAACCATTCCTAATCAAGTATTAATATTCAAGGACAATATTAATTCATGGAGACTAGCAAGTAGGTTAACTGATGACTTGAGCTCACAAGTCATGGATATGTGATATCAAGTTGACACATGGCTATACATTGGAGAATGCGTACTGAATTGACCCGCCATGAGAAAGTTTCATAGATTGTCATATGAGTGTCATAAACTTTCTCATGTGACTATTAGTATGAATAGTTCTTAGACCTGAAGTCACTACGGTTCCCTACATGAAGAGTTATGTACTTTGGTATCGTCAAACGTTAACCGTAACAGGGTAGACTATAAAGGTGATCACTGGGTATATAATGAATTATACGGAGGGACGTGAGTGATTTAGATGAGATCTATCCCTCCCATATGACGGGAGTGATATCTGTGGGCCCCTTGATTGAGTAGGACTGCTAAATTGCATGATCATGCTCAAATGAGTCAATATAAGATATTGAGCTCATTTGTTCGAGTGAGTCTACTCGGGGATCAAGAAACACAATGATTGATTGAGGATGACACAGTCTATACCTCATTGGTCAATCTAGATATCAAGGATAGAAGGACATGACCATACATTATCATAGTCACGGAGGTTAAGTCGGATCTCGACTTTTCTTGTTACTTGGCTAGCAATGATGCATTGCTAGATGCCGCTCATTGCTTATGTGTCTAAAGTAGTTTAGACACATTGCCAACGTTACGAGAACCTATTGGGTCACACACTAAGGACACGATGCTTTGGAGATTAATTGATCTTGGTTTGACTAAGATTTGATTCGAATTGGATTAATTGAGTTAGACTCAAGTGAATCTAATTAAATTATGAGATTGAGTCTAATTTGAGTTAGACTCATCTAGATTAGACTCAACCACTTAATTATGGATAATATTCATTAAAGGGTTTAATAAAATATTATTTAAAAGGAAGACTAAGAGACATTCTATTTATTAGATGAATAGAATATTAAGAGTCTCAAGGGATACCAAGAGGCTTGGTATTCATTGGGTTTTATTAGCATTAAGATGAGAGGAGCTCAAGGGACATAGACCCTTGGTATTCATTAGATGAGTATAAATACCCCCCCTTGTCAAAGGCTAGGGAAGGCATCTCTCTTCCTCTTCTTTCTTCCTCCTTGTCCATAACTCCCTAGTGGAGGTTCTTGTGCTTTGTGAACCATCCCAAGTTGCTAGCACAACTAAGGTGGTTCCTCTCCGAGGTGTAGATCGTGTTCGTGTGGATACACATAGAGGCATGGACACTTGAACGTGTAAGAGATCCGAGAAACCAAAGGTGTCACGCCCCGAGACCCAGGAGCCGCTGATCCAATACAAAATCGGACAGCACCTCCCCTGTCCGGCGGACAATTTACACACACACAATATATATAACAATCCACGCAGTTTAAATATTTGCACAACCACGCAGTTTAAAGGGCCACATGCCTCAGATATAAGCAGAAACAACAGTTATATGAATATAACTATCGAAAAACTAAATCCGAACTCACCTGAGCTGCCAGGGGGCAGGAACAAAACCAAAACCAATCGAAGTCCAACATAGGACTCAAAAGTACAATACCATCAAATAAAACATGAATACATGTTCGAAACACCACAACGGAAGCATAGGAAACACTACAGGGTCCATAAGCAAAACAAACATAAAATAAAATAAAACCAAGCGAAGCTCCTCTGGAGCTAGGGACTGGCGGCTCGGGATCTCCTCGCAGACATCAACCTGAAATAAACATATATGGCAACGGGGTGAGTCCATAACTCAGCGAATACCCAAAGATATGCATAGAAGGTTATACTAACAATAAAAGTTCCGCTACTACAGTCTCATAGCAACAGTAGGGAAAGACTAGTACTGAACATACCGAAGTAGATACATACCTGAATCCATCTAACCTGTATAGAGGGTAAGGAATACCAAAGGAAAACCAATAGACATATAAACACAGATAACAAGTCTCCAGAATATGCGATGTCAAACAAGTGCAGCAAATAAGTGCAGCAAACAATGCACGATGCAAAGTATGCACATGGTGCAATGACATGTGTCACCCCTGACACCAGACAGATCAACGTACACCTGTCATAGGGACGTCTGAACGGGTAGGGCTCTGACAACTGTACACCCTGCCATCACTGCTCCTGAGTGACCGGGTGGACAGGATGCTGGCGGAGACCACGCTCCTAACCCCAGGCAATGGGGGAGTCAAGCTCTCATCTCCTCGTGGCTCAGTACGAGAAGGGATCCCTGGCTGCTACCACGCCCGCGCTCACTCTCCAAATAGTGGCCGAACGGAGCAATACAGGGCAAATGCACACATCTACGGTATCCACTAACCCATGAGTGGCCGTGTGTGCCCGTCATGTATCGGAAAACGATTAGGCTCAACCACAAGGGAGTCGCTGATCGCCGGCATGCAACAGTGCAAGGATGGTGTATGATAGATACACATACCTCCCTCCCAAGTCCTCGGTATACTAAGTCTCAGTCTGAAATCCTATAACAGGAAATACAGGTATCCTACAAGGTATACTGAACTAAAATACAGATCCCTCAAGGTCCAATGCAAGAGATACCCTATGATATCTAAGCATACATGTAGAGATGACAATACTAGAGACTGTAGGGAGTTAACAACATAATAACTCAAGGATCAACAACAGGTATCCAGAACTGACATAATAAACAGGGGTAAACCACAATATCCAGATCAAACATAATAACCAGGGATAGCGTAGGATCTTACTGCTATCTATAACATTCTATGCATAACAAAATGACAATATCAAGATAGATAAGTCAAAGGGTACCCGCCTCCAAAAGAGTGAAGTCCGTATCAACGAGACAGAACCACCCGTCAAAATAAGTAGCAATAAATCTGATCAAGCTCCTGTATCAAGGATGTAATTAATTAGCTATTTATAGAAGGATAATTAGCTAATTATTCCCTAATTAACCTCTCTTATCTTAATTAAGTTCAACTTAGGTTTAATCTAAACCTAACCCAACACCACATCCAATCCTCAAATACGAATTCACAGAACTTATCTATGGCTCTAATTGGAGTACATAGCCACAGCTAAACTGATCCAACATGAAGTCCGAACAATGGAATGAAGCTAGTAGAATTAAGCTCCAATTAAAAGGGAGCATGGATTTCACAGCACACAATAAATCCAAATCTTACATTCCTTATCTCTTATCCCGGTTCCAACTGCCGACGCAACAGCAAAATGAAAGAACACTCCCCCAACAGTGAAGCTCACAGCGAACTCTACAATTCATACATAATCTTGATTCAAATAGATCATCCACATCCTGATCCAGATCAATCAAGGGCCTTACCTCTATTCGCAGCCTTCACAGCAACCAGAGTTGAGAAAGAACAGATCCCACGGCCACCGCAGCCAAATCCCAGATGGCAGTTTGCCACAGAATTCAAATCCCTCTATTGTGGTCGGAGATTGACAATAAAGGGTCGCAGCTCCTTCACGCTTGAAGGTGGAAGGAAAAGGAAACCGCAGTAGGTCTTGGCGTCGATCTAGGGCTCACAAGGGGCGCCGGCGCTGCGGGACGGAAGAGGCGATGGAATGGAGATGAGTTGCGGCTAGGGCACAGCTCAAACGGAGAGATGGAAATCGGAGAATCCAACCGCAGCTCCGGTTGCGATCGGGAGAGGGGAAAAAGAAAGGAACGCCGGTGTGCGGCTGCGGCTGAGGCTAGGGCACGCGGCTCGCGAGTGGAGGCGTCTTTGATCGGGTTCTGGCTAGGGCACCGAGTCATATGGGTGTTAAGCAAGGGCATATAAGTTGGCTCATTTTGCAATTTAGTCCCTAGGGTTTAAAATTTCTTTACACATTAGCCCTTGAAACTTTTAGTTTTATTACATTTTAGTCCCTAATTTTATATCCAAGGACTCGGAACCCCGGAATCTATCTGGTAATTCTCCGAAAATTTCTGGAACCTAATCAAAAGTGTCGGATTTTACAAAAGGACTAGCAGGACAAGCGAAGGGCACGCGACAAAGGTATTCCTATAAGATAGGAATTGTAGATCACTTTGTATGAGTTTTTCTTTCACATGGATTGCTCGAGGGATCTTATTTCCGCTGCATTTTGTGTTTTTGGTGCCGAAAGATCCCAACACTGTGGAATGTGCCAAAGGATTTGGAGACAAATTTGAGTCTAAGTCCTAGGGATTTGGCACATCAAAAGTTGGTTCCATGCATGAAAATATGACAATGGAACCATATTGCATGAAAATTGATTCTCAATGTGTTGATGTCATATAGACCAATGCTAGGGATGCATTGTGAAGTTATATTGGCAGAGATATCAAAGGGAAGCCAAAACTAGGACTTTAGGTCAAGGTTAAATTAAACCACTTAGATAATTTTGAGTTTTATGTCAATCTTGGGATTGGTGATAGATTCATTTTTAAACATATTTTTTCCAAGTAGACATAGGTGTTACGAATCTCTCCACAAAATTTGAAAATTTTTGGAGATTTGTAGAATTAGTTATGCATTTCTGAAATTGGGTCAAAAATATAGAATACCAGCCGACTGATGCAGAGGACAGTTGACTGGTCCAGATCGATTCAGGAACTAGGATATTCTATGCATCAGTCGACTAATCTCCCATTAGTCGACTGATCTTTCTATTTACTCCATCAGTCGACTGATGCCTAGATCAGTCGACTGATGCAGGAAATTTTTAAAAGAATAGCCCGCGCGAGGGCGGGCGAACCTAGGGTTTCAACGTCGCCCCTTTTCGCCGCCTCCCTCCTTTGATCTCCCCATCTCCTCTAAGGTTTCTTACTACCTTGAAATCGTGTCTCTAGCCTTCCTCCACCTTAGATCCGAATCTAGGGCAAGAAAAACACATTCTTTGAGTTAAGTTTGATCATCATCCATCATGTAGCGAATGGAGAGGCGATAACGAGTTGTTTGCTTTATTTTCTCCATTTAGTCCATGATTCATGACTAACTCTCTACGTTTTGCATGTTTCCTTTGTTTTTCCCTCTTGACTGGGTCATTTTTGGTACATGCATATGGTGTTTGCATTTAGGGCTAGGCAAAAGTGAAGGGTTAGTGAGGGAACTTCTCGACAGCCTCCCATAGATCCTGCGACACCTCGGTTCCGTTTTGAGGTCTGTCGGCGGAGATTTGAACATGCTGCTTTTAGTTTAATGAGTTGTCGATATCTCAATCAATCATATTTTCAGGAGAATACTCCCCTATCATTGAGATTATCACTCATTTTGGGTTGGAAAAGTTAGTGTACTGTCAGCATTATTTAAATCTTGACCTCTGTAAGAAATTTTATGCAAATCTCACATGTAGTAGTACTGATGGCGTAACATATGAGTCCATGGTAAGCGGAGTCACCATTTCGTTTTCACCTGCATTATTAGGGTCGTTCTTGGGGTGTCGAGTTTTAGAAAATCCATTTACATGTTTTCCTAATGTCATTGAGTCTTTAGTATTGCCTAATGTAACCATTGATCAAATTCATCGTCATTATTTCAATAATCCTCGACCTCCACTACAGCGTATTTTTATAGTTAGGCGAATGATTGCAGTTAGCAACATCCTTTATAAAATTATCCTAGACTGCATTCTGCCCATTGTCACCAAGGGGAGGTCAAAGATTCAGCTACCTCACTTAGTAATGATGTATGCTTTAGAGAGGAGGCTAGACATTGACATCACCCGTCATGTATTCGCGTCTATTGTGCATTATTCGCATGACGTCCATGGGAAGATCTACATGTCATTCGGTCATATTTTGACTGAATTCTTTTCATCTAGAGGTATTGACATCACTAGAGGTCAGTTGCATCAGCTGTCCAAGGACTACGATTAGATAGGTTCTCGGCAACTCTCCTTGGCTGGGATTGAGAGACAATAGGGAGTGATGGTCTGGCGACATGACCATGCATCCTCTAGTTCCGATGATGAGGATGTGATGACCCACCTTAACTTCTCACCCTTAAAGCGGACGTCACTTTTACTTAACCTTAACTTTACCTTATTCTTAGCCTTAGGTTACAACTACTTGACTTCCCTTAACATGCTCTGAATTTTTTTCCTTTTAAAAAAAAACTTTCATTTTATTTGCTTTGCAAGGATTTGACCCCTAGACCTCTTAGTTATAAAACTGAAATACTAACCATCTGCTCTACAACACTTTCCTTTTAATGGTACCAGTTGACTGCTAAATAGCCAGTCGATTGGTATCGGCCACAGAAACTTTCTGTGCCCGGCACCAGTCGACTGGCCTCATGGCAGTTGACTGGTACATCGAATAGAAACTTTTTGTTATTTAGGGCAGTCGACTGGTTCTGAACCAGTCGACTGGCACGCCTGAAACCTGCATTTACAGACCTGGGAACTGCTTTCAAGGGTCCATAATTCATACACTTCCAAAGCATATAAAGAAATAACTCCAAATCTATACTCTATACTAGTTTTATGAACATCTTAGCAATCCAAAACAAATCCATTTACTTGCAACTAGGATCTTTGCGGAATTTAAGAAACTATCAAAACATATGACATCTATTGTAGAGTTTGTACTCAACTTGGTCTCTATGCAAGGTTTAAACAAAATCCTTACGCTTTACCAATCCCAAAACACAACCACAAGGTTCTACAAGACTTAGCCCAAAGATCTCATTCGCCTCCTTAACTTATACTTTTTCTTTACCTTTGTCTGCAATAGAAGGAAATGCAACTAATAAGCGAATTGCTTAGTAAGTAAATCCTAGCTCACAAATCCATACGATAAATGATAAACATGCTCTTTTCAAAGAATGCTTGCTTGAAAATACATGCACTTGGAAATATTTGCACATGGGAACTTTCATACACTTGTCATGCTCAATCATGCTTGAAAACATTTACTAGCATCAAAACACTTGCAAACATAACATGCTCATGATTTCTTTTGAAACTTACTAATGATACATTTCCATACTTTAAAACACTAACTTCTTTGCTCTTTCTCTTTAACATGCTTATGACATAACCATGTCAACATACATAACCAAAAACATGCACTTAAGGAAATTGAAGCACTTTCATATACTCATATACTTCAAAATAATAATCAACTTTCTCAGGCCTTGACACTGTACCTGGTATCAGTGTACCAATGCGCGCATCCCTAATAGGTTTCGGGGTAGCTAGCCACCGCACCCTATTAGAGCTTCTTTCTTACTTTCTGTGGGCCTCTCATTTGCCCGGTACATGTCACTTTACAAAAGTAAAATACTTTCTTACTCATAATGCTTGTATTTAGCAAGATAACTTTCTTTTTCATAAATCTTGCACTATAAACCTTTACCTTTTCTTACTTGGAACTTTCATCGAGCACCTTGCGTGTCCTTAACCCCAAAACTCATTTTTGGGACTTTTCAAGAACTTACTCTTATCATACTTAGGTCACCCACACAAAAACCTACTCCAATTCATATTCTATGATAAAACATGTATTCTTTAGTAACTTAAAACCACAATACAAAACCATAATCTTAAAGCATGCACTTAGATCACAAACATGGTTCTACAATGAGAAATACATGGCGAAACTACTTCTATTGCACGTGAGTGATCTACTTACCCCCTTTTCTTGAAGAAAACTCACTAAATATGCAGAAACTCCTAGCGTAGCGCTCCTCCTCTCTTCCCTTGTCAGAAAACTTCACTCCTTGGCCCTAGAGAAGAAGCCCTAGGTTCTCTACTTCAAGAGGAAGAAGAAGGAGGAAGAAAACTCCTCCTTTCTCCCTGTTTTCGCAGCCTCCTCACCTCTGCTCGCGCGGCCTCCCGAAACCCTAAAAGGGGTCTTAACACAACTTAAGTGGAAGTTGAGACATCTCATCATGAAAAGGACTTACTTACCTATAACATTATTTCGCTTCATCCTTTTCTGTGCTAGATACCCTTGCCCTGTTGGTTACCCCAACTCCCTTAAGGGCTTGCTTTGCCCTGTGGTCGCGAGATCAAACCCCGCCCGACCTCCTTTTTTTTTCTTATTATTTTAATTCTAAAAAATTCTAGAAAATTTTCGAAAAATCCCTAATAATACCAGAAAATTATTGGGTGTTACAGAGGAGGAGGCTGCTCCTGCTGCTGCACCTGTTGCTGCTCCTGCGGGGATTACAGAGGAGTGGTTCTCTCGACTGGAGGTGGAGGTTCACGGACTCCGGGAGGACTTTTAGAGTTTTCAGTAGTGATAGGCTGTTATAGAGGGGGAGGTTCACGGTCTCAGGAGCGACTTCCAGAGTTTTCAGCACAGACAGGCTGATATGTATGAGATGATGCAACACTAAGACCTGATGTACCAGGCCCCTCCTCCTCCTCCTGGCAATGACGCGTAGTCTCAGCATGGCTTGGATGTGATGGCGTTGAGAGTGTGTTCAGATTGAGCATGTCTTCTATTATCTCTCAAACACCATATTTGATGTTGTAATATTTGAGGATTTCGAGATTATGGTCCTTGTAGAACTCTTTTTATAGTTTTGGATGAACCTCTTTACTTCTCTAGTATTGCTTATATGAAGTGTTATTACTTTAGTTGTGGGTTGTGCGTATATGATTTTATGGTTATATGAAAAATTTCAATATACCTTCTATCAAGGGATTATGGTAAAAAGGGGGAGCTTTCACCATTTTTTCCTTCTTTAGTGTTAATATGAGGGAAAAGGGGAGGATTGAAAATATTTCTGTGTTTTAAAAAGTATGGGATAGATTTGAAAAACACATGGTTTCAAAACTAGGGAGTAGGATTGAAACAAAGTTGAATGTTTTCAAAAGAATTGGGTTTTGGTCAAAAAGTCAAACATGTTTGGTGTTTTAATGAAAATGTATTTTTTTCTGTTAGAATACATCATAAGAAATATGTTTGCAAAGTTTCATAATTTTATGAATTTTATGGAATTAGTGAGGGATTTCTGAATTTCGGCTCAGGGGCTGAAAGGATTCAGACTGGGCTGTATCAGTCGACTGCCCCTTGGGGTAGTCGACTGAACTTTCTGTAGGTTTGCAGTTCGAAGGCACCAGTCGACTGGAAATTGACGCAGTCGACTGGTGCGTATGGGTTTTGATTTCAAGGGTTCTCAGAACTAAAATCTTATCCCAAATTGATACTAGGGGTTAATATTGCTAGGAGCAATCCTTTTGATGGTGTCAAAGGGGGAGAATTGAGAGGTTCAAACATAACTTATGGTTATGCTAAAAATTGGAAATTATGAGTGAAGGCATAGGTTAAGGGGGAGGCTGCATGTTTATGCTTCTTAAATTGCTATGTCTGTAATTTTGAATTGTTATTGTTGTACCTTGTTGGTGCAAGTTGCATCAATGATGTTCCTCTTTAAGTGTTTTAATGATTGACAATACACTTAAGTCAGTGATCTATTGAACAGACAAAGGGGAGCAAAGGTGAAGTGACCTAAGTTGAAGAAATGTCCTAGTTAACCCAGGTATTGAAAGCCTAAGACCTAACGAAGGGCTGTTAGGCACCTAGCGAAGGGCTGCTAGGTATCGTAACCCTAAGCCCTAGCGAAGGGCTGCTAGGTATCGAAACCCTAAGACCTAGCGAAGGGCTGCTAGGCACCTAGCGAAGGGATGCTAGGCATAGAAGACCAAGCAAAGGGCTGCTAGGCACCTAGCGAAGGGCTGCTAGGCATAGAAGACCTAGCGAAGGGCTATTAGGCATAGACGACCTAGCGAAGGGCTGCTAGGCACCTGGTGTAACGCCCCAAAATTCCCATTTTTAGTTCTTAAAGTCCTTAGAATTATTTAAAAATGGTTTAGAAATATACTAGATATTTTTAGAGATTTTTAGAATATTTTTATGGAATTTTCCGAGTTCGTTTAGTATTTTTAAAAAAGGAAAAACGTTTAAGGGCAGCAGGAGGTTCGAACCCGCGACCACCAGGAGACCAGGCGCGCACGCGACCAGCTGGGCTGGTTCGTTTTGTTGATAGAGAATAAGCGAACCAATAGATAAGTTGTGGTTAGGTCAATCCGCCCCATAAGTATAAATAGATAAGTTAAGAGAGGAAATTGGATTTTTTTGATTTTCTCTCTTCCTCACCTTAGCCGCGCGACCCTTCCCCTCTCCTCTCTTGGGCGAAACAACACCAAGGCCAAGAGGGCCGGCCAAGGCTCTCCTCCGAGAGATATTCCTATATTCGGGATCCCCGCGACGAGAGGAACGCGTAGGCACGAAGAATTCTCCGAGATCTCAAGTTTCTCCCGAGCTCTAGACGTCAATCTTGGTTGTAAGTCCAAGATATCAATGTAAGTACTGCTCACCTGCAGTAAGAGGTGGTTTTTCCACAAGAATTTCCCTTAAAAGTTTTTAAAAGAGATATTTCCTTTTTGTTTGAGTTTTTGCATGTGATCTTAGTTCATTATATGCTTATATATGTTGATTAAGTACCCTATGCGAGTTTAGGGTCCAAGAAAAGCTATGAGAAAAGAAAAGAAAAGATAAAGATAAGAAAAGTAAAGGCCAAGGCCTTAAGAAATCCCCAAAAGTCAAGACTTAGGGATTTTAGCACGCAAGGTGCTCGAGAAAATGCCAAGACATTTACAGATAAGAAAGAAAAGAAAGAAAAGCTATTTTATTTTCTAAGGCCAGTACCCGGCGTCCAAGGGCGTCGTTAAAGAAATCCAGGTGTCCAATTCCAAGGTCTTGGCCCTGGTAGACCAAGGTCTGCTCTATTAGGATTAGTGGCTCGCTACCCCAACCTTTTAGGGAACGCGCATATGAGATGGTACTTACGTCTTGAGTGGATCCAAGTGATTATTATTTTCAAGTATATGCTTTAGCAAAGTTTCGAAAATTTAAGAAAGTTTTCAAAAGTTAAAGAATAGCTAAAGTTTCAAGTTGAGCCAAGAAAAGTAAATTGAGATTTATTATTGCTTGAGTATGCATGTGTTGAGTTATACATGTTCTTAGTGTTTCTTTCGAGCATATTAGCATCTCATATGATTTTCATATTGTTCTAGAAGCATGTTTGCACATTTCGAGATTTTGTGAGCTAGATAGTACTTACTAAGCTTTTTGTTTACTAGTTGCATTTTCCTCTTACTGCAGATAAAGGTAAAGGCAAGCAATTCTGAAGGAAGACGACGAGGCGGCGCTGAGTAAAGTGTGTGTGGTGGCTGATTATGGAGAGATCTTTGGCACAAGACAATTTAGTTGTTTAATTCACAATGTTATAGTTCATTTGAATTTCAAGTTCTTGTTTTATGGAGTTTAGCGAACATTTAAGTTTTGGATAGTTTTACATACTCAATTTCTTAGAGTAAAGATTCTATGTCATTTCTTTTAGCCTATATATTCTTATGATTGCATTGGATGGGTAGAAATGTGAGTAGTTGGAGATATTGATACTTTGTTAGAGAAATAGATGCATGTGCCAAGATAGTATCAATTTCTTCTTTGAATTAAGTTTCATTGCTTAAATATGTTTAGAAAAGTTGCAATCACATTTCATAATGCTTTAGCAAGGTCATAGAACATGTATTTGGCGTCATGAATGTATAGAAGTCAAGATTGGTACAAACTTTAGTGTTAAAGTTCATATAACTTGAATAGTTTATTTTCTTCCGCAAAAGTCCAAATTTCAAGTTTATGGATTCGTTTTGATTGGCTAAACTCATTTGGAAACTGTCATAGAGTGTAGAAATGGTGTCATGATTCCATATGGCTCGAAATTATAGGTTTGGAGGAGCTGTGAAGCAACTGCCGAAACCTGAGTTTTCTGAATTCAGGCCTACCAGTCGACTGATGCAGTATCAGTCGACTGATACCCGATTGTGGTGTTGGGCGAGGCAAGCTTCAAAGTGTACCATTTGCGAGCTTTTGAGATAGAAAGTGTGATATGTTATTATGCATGATTGCTTAAGTTAGAATATAATTGTTAGATGAATTTAAAAGTTAAAAAAAAAAATTTCCGCATTTTTAGTCATGTATCAAAAGTCGAGAAGTAGAGAGAAGTAACGACCCGTCTAAGGCAGGAGAAGGCGGGTCGCTACAGGTGGTATCAGAGCAGTTCCCATTCTCCAGCATCACACACACATCAGCATCATCCTTGCCGTCTTCAAGTAAGAAAGCTTTAAGTTTCAGTTTTTTTTAATTGCTCCTTTATTTAATTGCAGTACAGAGAAATGCTTAAGTACTACTCACATGTGCATAGAACAAGGAAGCATGTTTAATCCCTTAGTATCACGGAATCATGTTTAATCCCTAGAATGGATATCAGATTTCTAAGTAAGAAGACAAGTTTATACTAGAGAT
>JAGFNQ010000382.1:71472-90592 GCA_024364735.1 Boesenbergia rotunda | reverse complement strand
CAATATCCTAGATCTATTGTGTGTGATTGATGACATGGTGTATGGTTATGACTTTAACCCCAATGTGATTGGATGTATATATGTGTGTGTGCATGTTGTAATGTAATTCATAATACGGCCTGCGTGTCGTGCCTTGGTCTCTATTTTTCTAGTTGAAAAATGATTTAGACTCGAATGTAACTCGGATTTTCCTACATTGTAATGTACAAAATGAGTAGTGGAGTGTCCATTGAAGAATGAAGTTACAAGAAGGATGCCGACAACACATGATGACTGAAGGATGCACTTGGAGAAGATGTTATCCCTAGGTTGACCATCGATTTTCTCATTGGCTTGAGAAGATCGTAGTATATGGGCCATAACCATGTCACGTTTACGGCTTATATGTTGATATATGGAATGTGTGTATGTGATGCATGATTAGATATTTATCTTAATTAAGTCAACTCGATATGCCTACCAAAGTTTGGTACTCATAAACTATCTCGATCATTTGTTGTTGGGCTTGCCAAAGCAAAACAACACATTTTTTCTTGGTAGAGTGCTAGAGGACAATTGTGATCTCCCGCTATCGAACTTTGGGTGAGACTTAACTAAGTCACCTCAATTGGATTGAGAAACTTAGAGACATATCCCAAAAGTTGGGAAAATTGGGTAAGAGAACAATTACACTAAGTCTTGGGCGATTAACTAAAGCTAACTCAAGATGATGTGTAATGACAAGCTTGACCCTTTGTTTCCAAGAGTTGCATAAGATGTAATTGGTAAAATATTACCTACCTAATTATACCTAGTCTTGGGCAATTAGCTAAAACTAACTCAAGATGAGGTATAATATGGATCTTGTCCCACATGAATGTAGTTGCTATTTGGTTTGGAGCTAGTAGTATGGGCAAATTGAGTTTGTCTATATTCATGACTAGCCCCACCAAAGCTCTACGATTCATTGGGAGCGTCATTTAATTAAAGGCCTAATTAAATGAATTAGATATGATACTTATTTCTGGATAATTTTACTGTTGTAGATCACCGTGTCATCTAACACGTCAAATACTCTCTCTTTGCGATCCGTCCTTGAGAAGGACAAGCTCAACGGAGCTAATTTCCTGGACTGGTACAGAAACTTGAGGATAGTCCTCAAATAAGAACGAAAACTGTAGTCCTAGAGCAATCTCTTCCAGAAGCACCCGCGCTACCGCTACCCGTGCCGAAAAGGATGATTACAAGAAGCATCAGGATGATGCACTTGATGTATCATGCCTTATGTTGCCACCATGAACTCTAAGCTTCAGAAGCAACATGAGAACATGAATGCACATGAGATGGTTGAGCATCTAAAGCAACTATATCAAGGGCAAGCTAGACATGAGCGGTTTGAGGTGTCTAAAGTCCTATTTGCATGCATGATGTAAGAAGGAACTCCTGTAGAAACTCACGTACTCAAGATGATTGGGTATGTCGAGAACCTTGAAAAACTAGGATTTCCACTGGGCCAAGAATTGGCTACGGACCTTATCTTGCAATCGTTGCCAGAAGGGTACAATCAATTTGTCATGAACTATAACATGAATGAAATTATCAAGCCTTTGCCTGAGATGCTCAGCATGTTAAGAACTGCTGAACCTAATCTCAAAAAACCAAAACCAGTAATGTACTGATGGTACAAAAGGGCAAAGGCAAATGTAAGTCTAAAGGCAAGGGTAAGACCCAAGCCAAAGGCAAGGCCAACTCTACTACATCCAAGGCTAAAGATAAGGTGCCTAAGGAAGGGACTTGCTTCCACTGTGGTGAGACCGGACATTGGAAGAGGAACTGCAAACATTACCTGGAGGAAGTAAAGAAGAAAAGAAGTGAGACTTCTGCTTCAGGTATTTTTGTTATAGAAGTCAATCTATCTATCTCTTCTTCTTGGGTATTAGATACCGGATGCGCGTCTCACATTTGTACTAATGTGCAGGGCCTTCAAAGAGCTAGATCATTCACGAAGGGCGAAGTGGACCTACGAGTAGGTAATGGAGCAAGAGTTACTGCCATAGCTATAGGAACTTATTCCTTGTCTTTGCCCACTGGGCTTATCTTAGAACTAGAGGAGTGCTTTTATGTACCTGCATTGACTAAGAACATAATTTCAGTATCTTGTTTGGATAAGAAAGGCTTTTTATTTATCATAAAGGATAAATGTTGTTCCATAATGTTAAATGACATGTTCTATTGTAATGCACCACTTATGAATGGACTCTATGTTCTAGACCTAGAAAACCCAATCTATAATATAAATACCAAACGGTTCAAATCTAATGATGTGAACCAAACGTATCTCTAGCATTGTCGCTTGGGACATATAAATGAGAGTCGTATATCCCAGCTCCATAAGGATGGATTACTGGACTCATTTGATTTTGAATCATATGAAATATGTGAATATTGTCTTCTAGGCAAGATGACTAAGACTCCATTTAGTGGACACGGCGAAAGAGCGACAGACTTGTTAGGACTCATACATACTGATGTATGTGGACCTTTCAATGTCGCAGCTAGAGGAGGCTATCAGTACTTCATCACTTTCACTAATGATGTCAGTAGATACGGCTATGTGTATCTCATGAAACACAAGTCGGAATCCTTTGAAAAGTTTAAAGAATTCAAGAGTGAAGTACAAAACCAACTTAGCAAGAGTATTAAGATGCTTCGATCAATCGAGGTGGTGAATACCTTAGCCAAGAGTTTCATGACCATTTAGCAGAGTGTGAGATCATATCCCAACTCACTCCACCTGGAACACCACAGTGTAATGATGTATCTGAGCGGAGAAATCGTACTCTATTAAATATGCTATGATCAATGATGAGTCAGATAGATCTTCCTACTTTCTTCTGGGGATTCGCTCTAGAGACGACTCTTTTCACACTTAATCGAGCTCCATCAAAGGCCGTCATAAAGACACCGTATACGATATGGACTGGGAAGAGGCCCACGATGTCTTTTATGAGGATTTGGGGTTGTGAGGCTTACGTTCGACGTCAAGTCTCAGATAAACTAGGGCCCAAATCTGATAAGTGCTATTTTGTAGGATATCCCAAGGAAACGAAGGGATATTATTTTTACAATCCCACACTAGGCAAAGTATTTGTCGCTAGAAATGACGTTTTTCTAGAAAAGGAGTTTATTTCTAGAAGAATAAGTGAGAGTAAAATCCATCTTGAAGAAGTTCAAGATGCAGATAGTACTAAGGCCTTGATGGACATTGAACAGGCACCACAAGGTGTTGTGGATCATGAGATTGTTGCACAAGAAGTTGTGGAACAACAAGCTGTTCAAGTAGACCAACATCTTCGTAAATATGATAGGATACGTCATCAGCCTGAGAGATACTCATTTCTCTTGTCTTACCATGATGACGTTACACTTATTGAGTTGAATGAGCCTACATCCTATCAAGAAGCTGTGATGAGCCTAGATTCTGAGAAATGGCTAAAGGCCATGAGGTCCGAGATGGAATCCATGTACACTAACCAAGTATGGACTTTGGTTAATCCACCAAAGGGGATTAAACCCATTGGGTGTAAGTGGGTCTTTAAAAGAAAGACTGACATGGATGGTCTCATGCATACCTATAAAGGGCGATTGGTAGCTAAAGGTTTCAAGCAAATTCATAGTATCAACTATGATGAAACCTTTTCTCCAGTGGCAATGCTTAAGTCTATTAGGATCATGCTTGCCGTTGCAGCTTACCATGATTACGAGATCTGGCAGATGGATGTCAAAACTGCATTCCTAAATGGGAGCTTACTCGAGGTTGCGTACATGACACAACCTGAGGGTTTTGTAGATCCAGAGCATGCTGGAAAGGTATGTAAGTTGCAAAGGTCCATTTATGGGCTAAAGCAAGCTTCTCGAAGCTGGAATCTTCGATTCGATGATGCAATCAAAGCATTTGGTTTTATCAAGAATAAAGATGAACCCTGTGTCTACAAGAGGGTTAGTAGGAGCACAGTTATCTTCCTAGTCTTATATGTAGATGTGGCTAGGGAATTGTTTCTCAATGAAAGACTTAGGTGAAGCAGCCTATATCCTATACATTAAGATCTATAGAGATAGATCTAAGAGATTGCTTGGCTTAAGTCAGAGTACATATATTGACAAGGTGCTTAATCATTTTGCCATATAGAATTCCAAGAAGGGATTTCTGCCGATGTCACATGGTGTGAGTCTTTCGAAGACTCAATGCCCCTCTTCTAAGGGGGAGAGAGACCATATGGATCAAATCCCTTATGCATCCGCTATAGGGTCTATCATGTACGCTATGCTTTGTACTCGTCCAGATGTCTCGTATGCTTTGAGCATGACGAGCAGGTACTAGTCAGATCCAGGTGAAAGTCACTGGACAGCTGTCAAGAATATTCTTAAGTACTTACAAAGGACGAAAGAATATTTCTTGATATTTGGAGGCAATGAGGAGCTAGCTGTAAAGGGTTACAGTGACGCAAGCTTCAAAACAGATAGGGATGATTTCAGATCGCAATCAGGGTATGTATTTTACTTGAATGGTGGCGTTGTGAGCTGGAAGAGTTCGAAGCAGGACACAGTCGCAGATTCTACAACAAAGGCCGAGCATATTGCCACGTCTAATGCAGCAAAAGAGGTTGTTTGGATCTGGAAGTTCATTACAGAATTTGGTGTGGTTCCTAGCATAGTAGACCCGATAGACATCTATTCTGACAACAATGGGGCTATTGCACAGGCTAAGGAATCTCGCTCTCATCAGCGGACCAAACACATATTACAACGTTTCCATCTCATTCGAGAGATCATCGATAGTGGAGATGTGAGCATATGCAGAGTACCCACTGATGCTAACATCGCGGATCCTTTGACCAAGGCTTTGGCACAAAAGAAGCATGATGGTCACACTAGGTCACTGGGTATTAGATATTACAGTGATTGACACTAGTGCTAGTGGCAGATTGTTAGTAGGAGCCCTAGAGCCAATTATGTGATGATTGACTAGGGACGTTTTGTATCATATTCTATCATTAATAAAGGCATGTTTGGTTATTATACTAACTTTATACTTGTGCCAAATAACTAAGTATAATAATGTCCTTGGGTAGTAGGTTCTTATCTACATCATATCGATTGGTTAAATCGATAGTGAGATGATATAGAGAACATTACACTAAACTATTCCTAGTCAAGCATTAATATTCAAGGACAATATTAATGCATGGAGACTAGCATGTAGGTCAATTGATGACTTGAGCTCACAAGTCATAGATATGTGATATCAAGTTGACACATGGGTATACATTAGAGAATGTGTACTGAATTAACCCGCCATGAGAAAGTTTCATAGATTGTCATATGAGTGTCATAAACTTTCTCATGTGACTATTAGTATGAATAGTCCTTAGACCTGAAGTCACTATGGTTCCCTACATAAGGAGTTATGTGTTGGTGCAGGAAGCACCATATCGAACCTTATTTTGATATTGGCAAAGGGTTCAAAGTTAAGTATTATTGGTGATCTAACAATGTTGCTCAAGTGTGCAGGAAAAGCCCTAGCGAAGGACTGCTAGGCACCTGGCGAAGGAATGCCAGGATACAAAGCCCTAGCGAAGGACTGCTAGGCACCTAGCGAAGGAATGCCAGGATACAAAGCCCTAGCAAAGGACTGCTAGGTACCTGGCGAAGGACTGCCAGGATACAAAGCCCTAGCGAAGGAATGCTAGGCACCTGGCGAAGGAATGTCAGGATACAAAGCCCTAGCGAAGGACTGCTAGGCACCTGGCGAAGGAATGCCAGGATACAAAGCCCTAGCGAAGGACTGCTAGGCACCTGGTGAAGGAATGCCAAGATACAAAGCCCTAGCGAAGGGCTGCTAGGCACCAGGCGAAGGACAGCTTGGTACTGAAGACCTGGCGAAGGACAGCTAGGCACCTGGCGAAGGACAGCTGGGCAAAAGTCCAACCGGAGGAGCCGGTTGGAATCAGGTAAATTCTCCCGAGAGGAGTAGGTGAGGACGCATTCCCCGTCGAGGGAACAGTAGGCGTCGGTTCGACCTAGGGCTCCATTTTGGAGACCCAAAGTCAGAACCAAGACAGCTAAGGCTGTATAAAACTAACATATTATTGCTTTATGTTGTTTTGGACTAACCCTGGATGCAGGACCGAAGGAACGAGTGTCTGTAGCTCAGAGAGCCTCAAAGGAGTGAGGCAGTAGCTGAGTAGGGCGCCCGGAGTGTCCCGGGCGCCCCCAAGGTGAATACAAAACAGATGAAGCAAAAGAAGTGCTTCGACAGCTCATGGGCGGGGCGCCCCCGTGCTCCCGGGCGCCCCCCCATGCTCTCGGGCGCCCCGGATTGTAATGCCCGAAAATTCTCAAAACTAATTTTAGAAATATCTTAGAATTTATTCTGAATTTATGGATATTTTTATAGAATTTTTCCATAAACGAAAGTGACAAAAAGGGATAAAAAGGAAAAAATGTTTAAGTGGGATTTGAGCCCTAAACCTAAGGTGTGAGAGAGGAATGGACTTACCAAGAGAGCGATTTGGTTTTGTTGAAATAGATTAAGGGAAACAATAGATAAGGTAGAATTAGTTAAATTCGCCCCCCATAAGTATAAAAGAGGGAGTTACGAGTTTTAGGTTAATTTTCTCCCAACCCAGCGACGCCGACGCCCTCCCTCACGCACGCGACCTCTCCTCTCGCTCTCTCTCCCGCGCGCGCGAACCAAGGGAAGATCCAAAGGATTTAAGAAGGAGGCTACGTTAGGGAATCTCTCCGAGGAAGAATTCTCCGTTAGAAGCTCTCCGAAACTCTAAGGATCGTTCCTTTTCCCAAAAACCTACGCTTTAGAGTCGTAAGAACAAGCACAGGAAGTAAGTACCCCTCACCTGCAGTATAAGTAGTTTCGGTCGACTTTCCGTATGCTTTATCTCCTTATATGTATGTTCTATGATTAGAAATCGTAAATTATGAACAAGCACGCACGTTAGGTGTTTGTTAAAATGTTCAGTTCAGTTAATGCTATAGAAAGCATTAAAGAATAGAAATTCTTGCTGCAGTTTATGATTGGGACCAAGGTCCAGGGATAGGCTCCAAGTTGCCTCTAGGTTTAGATAACCTAGTAAAAGCAAGAATTAGAAAAGGAAAGAAAAGTATAAAGGACTATTTTATTTTCAGTGGCATTGTACCGGACTCCGGTCCAGGGATAGGCTCCAAGTTGCCTCTAGGTTTAGATAACCTAGTATGGGATGGGCTCCTAGTTGCCCCTAGGTTTAGATAACCTAGTAGAACCCTAATGGATTCGGGATTTGCTACCTCGGGTTTATTAGGGATGCGCGCACAGTTGGTATATTGCCGGGCCCACAGCAGTTGATTATTACTTTCACCTACTATATGTATTTAGTTTTCAGAAATTCATATTAGCATGTGGTGAAGTTAATAATTAGTTTTATGTTAGTTAGTTCAGTTCCAGTTCAGATATGTATGCCATGCTATAGCTTACTTTTCAGTTTTAGTTCAGTATGTGCCCTGTCTCAGTTATATGCCATGACATTCTATGATATGTATTTTAGCATGAGCCTAGCATGATTACTTATGGATATGAGCATGTATGTGCATAACATGTTTTCCAAAAGCATGATTCGAGTTTTCAGTTTTGTGAGGCTAGATGGTACTTACTAAGCTTTATGCTTATTAGTTTGCATTTCCTTATACTGCAGATACAAGTAAAGGAAAGCACTAGTAGCGGAGGCGGCGGGCTTGATGCAAAGTGTGTGTGATGGTGGAGTTGGAATAAAAGTCTTCGGAACTTGCAAAGCATAGAATAACCCTTTTTTTTATGCTTCTTTAGTTATTCCGCAATATATTATGTGAACCATGTATGAACTTAATTAGACTTGTATTCGTGGTGCCTAGTATGCTTCTTTAGTTTTCTTGTTTATGCTTCTTTAGTTATTTCGCGATATATTATGAGAACCATGTATTAACCTGTTTAGACTCGTTATTTGTGGTGCCTAATATATTAAAGTAGTTTATTTACCTGTGTTAATACTTGCTTAGCGAATGTTGAATGATATGAGTTACTACTTGTAATATGGTAATTCAAATCCATGCTTAAGCTTTAGAGATAAGAACTTGATACTTTTGATCTACATGCTAAATACTTAGGATATGCTTGTTTTAAGATATATGCACCATATAGAATGACATGTAGTAGCTAAGAATGCCCTTAGATATGAATAATGAATGGTTTCAATAAGAAGTTGATGCAAACTTGGCACGTTTATGTTTATGCTTTTACATATCGTTGTTGAAATTCCTAAGTTACTCAGTCAGAAATCAGTTAGATATATATATTTACGTAGCGATCCGCCTTAAAGCTTAGTGTACTAGAAGGTGGGTCGTTACACGGATGGTCCGGGCGCCCCGGATGGTCCGGGCGCCCCGGATGGTCCGGGCGCCCCGGATGGTCCGGGCGCCCCCAGTTCAAGCTAACGAGGCGGAAGCAAGTGAAGCCAACGGATAAGAGTTGACCCGGTCAACCCGGGCGCCCCTAACGTCCCGAGCGCCCACGTCAAAGCCTGATCCTTAGTTTGAAGGGATCAAGCTGACCGAGAGGAACTCGGATCAGCTGACATGTGAGGGGGGGGGGCGCCCCCGACGTTCCGGGCGCCCCCAGGGGCTATAAAAGGGCCCTCGACCCCAAGGCTTTGCAAATCAATTCTTCCAACACATTCACGCTTTTCTACACTCATGCTCTGCTCTGGAAACCTCCCGACTCGAGATATAAGCGCCGCCGACGTCCCTCTGCTTCAAAAATATGACCTACTCCGGACATCGGTAATTAAGAGCAGCTTTCTTTTAGTTTATTGTACTAATCTTGTAATCTATACCTGTAAACTTTTTGCGCATATAGAATTGCCCACAGAAAACGGTCAACGACCGTGAGCCTTGGAGTAGGAGCCGACCGCGACTCCGAACCAAGTAAAAACCTTGGTGTTTGCGTGTGTTTGTGTTAATTTCCGCTGTGCATTCTCTATTTCTGAATCCGAACGTTTTACGATATTCACCCCCTCTATCGTTTCTCTCGATCCAACATTATGTACTTTGGTATCGTCAAACGTCACTCGTAACAGGGTGGACTATAAAGGCGATCACTGAATATATAATAAATTATACAGAGGGATGTGAGTGATGTAGATGAGATTTATCCCTCCCATATGACGGGAGTAATATCTGTGGGCCCCTTGATCGAGTAAGACTACTAAAACGCATGACCATGCTCAAATGAGTCAATATGAGATATTGAGCTCATTTGTTCGAGTGAGTCTACTCGGGATCAAGAAACATAAAGATTGATCGAGGATGACAGGGTATATGCCTCATTGGTCAATCTAGATATCAAGGATAGAAGGACAAGGTCATACATTATCATAGTCACGGAGGTTAAGTCGGATCTCGACTTTTCTTGTTACTTGGGTAGCAATGATGCCCGATCCATTAATGATGATCCAATCCACTAAAGGATCATCATTGAATTACCTCACCAACCCTCATAATTAAATATGAGCTCCATCTATTATGTGTACAAATTTTCCCCGTGTTTAAGATCTCGAATGTCCATTAATTAATTAAATTACTGATAATTTAATTAATTAATATCTAACTTTATGAGTAGTACCACTCAACCTTATCATCATATAGGACCAAGTTTACCTGCAGAATTTTCATGATGAACTTTATGAGCTCCTCAAGGGGACATCATCAACCTGACGCATCAGGACACGATTTCCTTCTATAATCAATGACACACCATTTAAATAATATTATTTCCCAACTTACCGGGCCTATCGATTTTACCAATAAATCTCGCCAACTAGTAAATCAAAGAAATAGATATTAAGTACATGTGTCCATTATTTTATCGGGATTAAGAGGATGTACACCATAATATCTGAGGTCTGATTTAATTATATAGTCAGTATAAATTAAATCACCTCTATATCGGGTTTGCTCAATACACACAAAGTATACTAGTGTAATTCTATGGTCAAGATAAACCAATACCAAACTACACTACAACCATGTCAATGGTTTGTCCAAAACCATCTAGGTTATGAGCCTCTACTTATACTCTATAAGGGATTGATAACATGATCTTCTGTGCGACACCACACACCATGTTATCTACAATGTAAAGTATTATACAATAGTATGTATATATCAAATATAAAATGCAAACAATGATCATGTGATTCTCATTCCAAAATGTAGATGTTCATACACAACCTAGGCTTTTAGTATACATCTTAACAATCTCCCACTTATACTAAAAAACTATGCTGCCATCACAATGTCATACATCTGACTCCCGTACCCTCCACATGCCTATCAAAAGCTCTCACTAGAAGGGCCTTAGTGAAAGGATCCTCCAGGTTGTCCTCTGATGCAATCTTGGCGACAACAACTTCTCCTTGATTTACGATCTCTCGTATCAGATGGTACTTGCGATCTATGTGTTTACTCGCCTTATAAGCTCGTGGTTCCTTTGAGTTTGCAATTGCACCACTGTTATCAAAATAAATTGTGATAGCTCTGGGCAAACCAGGAATCACATCCAAGTCCATTAAGAAGTTCCTGAGTCATACAACTTCTTTGGCCACCTCAGAGGCTGTCACATACTCAGCTTCCATAGTGGAGTCCGCCACGCATTTCTGCTTGACACTCCTCCATACTATGTCTCCACCTCCTAAAGTAAACACATACCCCGAGGTATACTTACTTTTATCCCTATCTAATTGGAAGTCAGAATCCGTGTAACCCATAAGGACTAATTGTTCTGCCTGGTAAACTAGCATATAATCCTTAGTCTTTCTCAGGTACTTCAATATATGTTTTGCCGCAGTCCAATGTCCCTATTCTGGATTACTCTGATATCTGCTAACCATGCCCATAGTAAAGCAAATATCCGATCTCATACATAGCATAACATACATGAGGCTTCCCACAGCCGAAGCATAAGGAACCGCCTTCATCTCCTCTATCTCCTTTGATGTTTTAGAACACATCTCCTTAGATAGAGGTACTCCATGCCAAAAAGGTAGAAAACCTTTCTTAGAGTTTTGCATGCTAAAATGAGCTAGGACAGTATCTATGTATGAAGTTTGAGATAAGCACAACATCCTTTTCTTGCGATTCCTTATAACCTTGATCCCAAGGATGTGTCTAGCTTCTCTCAAGTCCTTTATATCAAACTATTTGGACAACCATACCCTTACGTCTGATAACACTTTGACATTGTTGCCAATGAGCAAAATGTCATCTACGTATAGTACAAGAAATACTACTACGTTTCCGTCACATCTCTTGTATACACAAGACTGATCCGGACTTTGAATAAATCCATATAACTAGATTACCTCATCAAAGCAGATGTTTCAAGATCGTGAAGCTTGCTTCAATCCATAAATGGACCGATTAAGCTTACACACAAGATGCTTTTTGCCCTTTGCAATGAATCATTCTGGTTGCTTCATATAGATGTTCTCCTCATGACCTCCATTAAGGAATGCTGTCTTAACATCCATATGCCAAACCTCATAGTCCATATGAGCAGCAATAAATAAGAGAATCCAGATAGACTTAAGCATGACTACTGGCGAAAAGGTCTCCTCATTATTGATACCCTCTTTCTGAGTATACCCTTTCGCAACAAGCCTTGCTTTGAAGGTCTTTACCTTCCCGTCTGATCCTCTCTTTCTCTTGTAGATCCACTTGCATCCAATGGCTTTTACACCATTAGGTGGTTCTACTAGCTCCCAGACATGATTAGAATCCATAGATTCTATTTCAGAATTCATTGTCCTTTACAAGATACCGCATCATTATCTTGGAGTGCCTCGTCATACGTCCAAGGATCAAGTTCATGTTCACCAGGGACCAAATCCGAAGACTCCCAAGAACATGAATCTATTGTTAGATGTGTGTACTAAAAGACTTGTCTTTTTATATATATGATCATCTACATTTTGAAAAGAGAATCGCAACAACACAAATGCGTATTTATTTTAGTATATGCATAAAAGTCCGATACCCTACATTGAAGATAACATGGTGTGTGATGACGCACAGAAGATCGTGTTATCAGTTCCTTGCATAGTATAAGTAGAGACTCACAGCCGAGATGGAATTGGACAAACTGTTGGGTTCTCCCGGCACCAAATCATAAAAACGCAGCGGAAACAAGAACCCACGAGCGATCCATGCGAAAGAAAACTCGTACAAAGTTGATCTACATCTATTTCTAAAGAAGATATACCTTTGGAGCGTGCCCTTTGCTTATCCCGCTTGTCCAAGGTGCGCCGGATCTCTTGCACGTTCAAGTGTCCGTGCCTCTATTCGTATCCACACGGACACAATCTCTCAACTTCAGGAGAGCTACCTTAGTTGTGCTAGCAACTTGAGGTAGCTCGCAGAACACCAAGAACCCTACAGTAGGGTTTCGGCCAAAGGAGGAAGATGAGGGAGGGAAGAGGAAAGGGAAGAAGGAGAGGAGAAGAAGACTTCATCTAAAGTCACAAGGTCCTCTTTTATACTCATCCCATGAATATGAAGAGGTTTGTGTCTCTTTAGCTTCCCAATAAAGAACACATCTTTTCATGTGACTCTTTATCATTTCCCATGCAAGAAAAGAATCTTTTTTCTTTTCCATTCATTAAACACTTTAATGAATCTCCCTTTAATCCCGACCGGGCCCCTCAGGCTTCTGACTGGTCTCCCGACCAAGTTTGCCGAGTGCCGAGCTCCCGACCCAGTCTGCCGAGCTCCGACCCAATCTGCCGAGCTTTGATTCAGTCTGCCGAGTGCTGACACAGTCTGCCGAGTGTCGACCCAGTCTGCCGAGTGCCGACTCAGTCTGCCGAGCAGATCTCTCGATCTGACTTCCCTCGTTCCTAACTCGGGCTCGGACTTCCCGATCTAACTTCCCGAGTTCCTAACTCGGGCTCCCTAATTGACCTCCCGAGTTCCCACTCGGGCTCAGGTCTCCCGAGTTCCCAACTCGGGCTCCCGAAGCATCATGTCCTTAGTGTGTGACCCAATAGGTTCTCGCGACGTTGGCAATGCACCTAAACCCTTTAGACACATAAGCAATGAGCGGCATCTAGCAATGCATCATTGCTACCCAAGTAACAAGAAAAATCGAGATCCGACTAAACCTCCGTGACTATGATAATGTATGACCTTGTCCTTATATCCTTGATATCTAGATTGACCAATGAGGCATAGACTGTGCCATCCTCAATCAATCTTGTGTTTCTTGATCCCCGAGTAGACTCACTCAAACAAATGAGCTCAATATCTCATATTGACTCATTTGAGCATGACCATGCGTTTCAGTAGTCCTACTCGATCAAGGGGCCCACATATATCACTCTCGTCATATGGGAGAGATAGATCCCATCTACATCACTCATATCCCTCCGCATAATTCATTACATACCCAGTGATCGCCTTTATAGTCCACCTTGTTACGGGTGATGTTTGACGATATCAAAGTACATAACTCCTTATGTAGGGAACCGTAGTGACTTCAGGTCTAAGGACTATTCATACCAATAGTCACATGAGAAAGTCTATGACACTCATATGACAATCTATGAAACTTTCTCATGGTGGGTCATTCAGTATGCATTCTCCAATGTATACCCATGTGTCAACCTGATATCATATATCCATGACTTGTGAGCTCAAGTCATCAGTTGACCTTCATGCTAGTCTCCATGCATTAATATTGTCCCTGAATATTAATGCTTGACTAGGAATAATTTAGTGTAGTGTTCTCTATATTATCTCACTATCGATTCAACCAATCGATATAATGTAGATAAGAACCTACTACACAAGGATATTATTATACTTAGTCATTCGGCACAGAATACAAAGTAAGTATAATAACCAAACACGCCTTTATTAATGATAGAATATGATACAAAATGCCCCTAGTCAATCATCACATAATTGGCTCTAGGGCTCCTACTAACACAAACCATCGGGATGGTTGTAGTGTAATTAGGTGTGGTTTGTCTTGACCATAGAATTACAGTAGTGTGCTTTGTGTGCATTGAGCAAGACCAAAACTAGAGGTCATCCAATTTGTACTGACTTAATAATTGGATTGGACCTTGGATTATTATGGAGTATAATCCCTAAATCCCAATATAATAACAGGCACATATAATTAATATTTATTTCTTTGATCTACCAATGAGCGAGATTTATTCTGCTAAATCGATAGACCCGGTAAGTTGGGAAATAATATTAATTATATGGTGTGTCATTGTTTATTAACGGAATCCATGTTTTGGTGAGTCGGGATGATGATGCCCCCTTGATGAGCTCATAAGGTTCATCATATTAAACTCTGCAGGTGGATTTGATCCAACATGATGATAAGGTTGAGTGATACTAGTCAAGGATGCTGGTGCTTGGGTGGCTAGAGAGGGGGGGGTGAATGTAGCCAGACAGTCAAATCTTGCGCTTTGAACTTCTTCTTCTTCCTGTGATCAGATTAGCAGCGGAAACACAAAGCACAGAAAGAAAACAGACAAGGAAGGAAAACAAACCGATGCTAACACAAAGGATTTACAAGGTTCGGGGATAACTTGCCTCTACTCCTTGGCGTGCCCGTAGGTGGGCGATCCCTTGATCGTCGGCAGATCAAGCCCCGGTGACTCGGATAAAACAGCGCCTCCTTCTCGGTGGAGAAACCTCTCCACAAGCGTATCAGTAGGATACAAGATAAAGCTCACGAGACTAAGGAGGAACCTCTCACAAGACAGTAGCAAGAAAGCTCAAGAGAGAAGCTACACAAGGAGCACAACAACAACAGCGAAACCCACAGCCACACTTGCTTGTTTTCCTATTTGTTCTCTCTTTCTCCTCTGCTTCTCATCTTCCTCTTAACCTCCTGCTTCATCCCAGGCTCCATCAGCATCACCTGAGCACAGCCTGAACCCACTGACCTCCCTGAGCACTCAGTCCACTGAAGTCCCTCTCCAGCTGAGCCGCCGTCAGTCGCTAGCCGTGGCTCAGAAGCCGTTGAAACCTAAAAAATGAAAGCATCCAAACCTGCTCGATGGAAAGTCTCCCTTTGACCCTCCTTAAGTGTTTGAATCCTCTTGTATCACCTGCACACTTAGCAGACCCTTAGTAAATGAATATCAAACCATATCAGCAGTGTATTAGTGTATCAGACGAGAAATCAGAACGCGATCAGAGCTCTGACAGCGCATTTTGAATTAAAGTTCAGCTTCTGATCGGTCCCCAGACCGATCAGGATAGGCCCAGACCGATCAGACGCTAGCCTGATCAGTCCATGGTGAGAAATCTGGAATCGCGACCTTCTTGTGATCGGTCGGCCTGACCGATCCCATGTCGTGGATCGGTCACCAGATCAATCCACCCCTTCGCAGAGTATTTTTCCAGCTTCGCAGCCCAAACCCACTGATCGGTTCATATCATGGTTACTTGTGCAAAGGAAGATTCGGACAGCGGATATGATGGAGTTTGAGCCAAACAAACAATGCCCGGTATGTTGTCAAGAGGAGGAATCAATGGACCATCTATTTTTCATGTGTTCCTTTGCACATGCTCTATGGAATAAGGTAAAAATTTGGCTTGAGATCAGTTTTGATTTCCAAACAATAGAAGAACTACTTAATGGGGTGCGACAAAGATACAAAGGGGAAAACCGGAAGGCAAAAGCTAGATTACTTGGCATTTCAAGCACAATCTACTATATATGGGGCGCTCAGAACAAATGTAAGTTCGAGGGAGTACCTACAAATGTGGATGGAGCATTTCGCAAGGTACAAATTCATGTTCACCGCTTTGTGGATCTCTCGCCAAGATAGTATACAAAATGGAGCAAATTGGTGCAAGATGGTGGGACGGTTTTAGCACTGTTTGGTACAAGCTATATGGCCGATTTATGCTGCTGATGGGGGCTATTTTGCTATGGATCAGTGCTGATTTTGGGTGTCTTTTTGATGCTGGGTTTTGCTAAGGCTGGATGAGAGACCGGCTGGATTGTGCTACTGTTTTGGAGCTAAATTTGATGCTGATTGGTGCAAAATTCGTAGCTATTTTTGGTGCTGGAAATAGCTGCTGGTTGGAGCTGAATTTGCTGTTGTTTGGTGCTGGAAATTGATGCTGGTTGGTGCTGAATTGGCTGCTACTTGGTGCTGAAAATTGCTACTGTGTGCGGCAATTTGGCTGCTGATTTTACAGGCAATTTGCTGTAGTTCTGATGGTGGTTTGCTACAGGTATTGATGGAGTGTGCTCAAGATGTGTGCTGTCCATTGGAAGGTTTTGTGTGATGTTTTGTGTAATAATAGATTGGTGAGAGTGGTGAGATGAGAACCATGCGCCCAATATAAGTGCTATGGTTGGGTTTGATGTTGTTTGTATTGGATGTCCTGTACTTGATGCACAGATTGAGGCATTAACCTCATGATGTGATTTTATATACATGTACCTTTTTCAAAAAGTAAGAGGAGGTTTTACCCATTAATTTTATTATCTTGTCAACCTAACTTTTTGACAAATAAAATTAATAGTTGGTTCCTTTACGACCCTACAAATAATAGCAGTGACTCCGATGGGGAGGATAATATTATTTGCATCTAAGTGTTCGCCATTACACGATACTAAGGCAATTATCTAGGATTATGTCTCTTCCGATGGGGAAGATCACATGCTCCTAAATAACTTCCTATAACCATATTTGACCTAGTGCAAGTTTACTCGTATCACATGTCAAATTTGTAATGGAGGCCATGAGACTCTTAGAATCTCTCTCCCACTTAGTATTTTAAAATTGAGGAATTTTACCATGTAAGCACAACAAGCATATAAACAAAAAGCAATAAATAAGAAAAATTAATTTTTCCAACTATTATGACTTTTGTCTTCAATATGCCTCCAGTCGTGTCGCCACCTCGTCTCCTCCTCCAAGCAGCATGCACAAGCCTCATCCATGAAGGAGCTCCGAGCCGAGATAAAAAAAACTATTTTAATTTATATCCATCGATCCTATACTCCACGAAAGAGTATACAACAAGTCTAGATCGAAAGTAATCTTAAATGCGTGGCTAAACAATGCTGTATTTAATTACAAAAAATTAAATACTATCTAGCCTCATCATCCCCGAGGATACAAATAAATAATTACAATCATGCACACACAATCACATATAATCAACCATAAGCCATGATAGTCGGATCTTATGCCTGCAACCAAAGAGTTAGCCTACGCACAACCTACTATTATCTGACATATAATTATACATGAAAAAATGCACAAAAGTAACCGAATACAAAATACACAAAATCAGAAACCATTGGCTCTGATACTAATTGTTGGAACTCGGTTATTTGCACATGGGAATCCTCTCCATGTCCCCGGATTAAAATTTTATCAACTAAAATAAATCCGGATGGAGAATAATTACCCAAGCAACTAACACATCATCGTACTAACCAATTCAAGTGACCGCTTGAACAAACTTGTTGTTCAAGCAATCTAACTCGTCTAATCGGTTAGCCGTGGAATAGACGATGTATGGATTGTTGATTTTTGTGTTTATCATCGAGGTCTATGTTAAATATCAACATACAATAATAAGATAAAGTGAGAGGAACCAAAATAAAAAGTTATACCTCTTGTTTATCTCGTGATCTTCTATTATATGACCCAACCTCTTCTTGGACATCGTGTGGGCGATGATCCTCCAAGAAACGAAGTCACCAAGGCACCAACTCCTTCTTCTTCCTTGTGCTGAAACCCTAGACTCCAAAGGAGTTGCCGCCGGTCACCAAGGTCTTGCTACCGCCGGTCAAAAGAGGACGTTTCTTCCTCCTAGCTTGCACTGACCACAAGAGATGAAGAGGAAGAGGAAGAAGAAGATGAAGAAGAAGAGGAACAACCCTCTTCTCCACACCTAAAACCAGCCGTAACCCTCCTCCACCTTTTGCTTGCTGTTGGCCAACTTCAAGCTCAAAGAAGCACAACCGGGCACCACCTCTCTGACTCCTAGCTTGCGCACGCCCTTAGGGGAGGAGAGGAGAAGAGAACAAAGGGAAGAGAAAGGAAATAAAACCCTTCCCCAACCTGAGCCAACCACCTTTCTTCCACCTTGCGCCGACGCCACAAGCTTGACCTAGGAGAGAGAGAGGAGAGAAAAATTAGGTTATTTCTTGGATGACCTTGGTCTCATGACACATGAGGTATTTACAGGCTACAATAGGGATCATGAGGAGGAGTTGGGTCTTGGCCATGTTAGGATGTATACTAAAAGCCTTGCTTTTTGTATAGACATCTACATTTTGAAAGAGAATCACAAAATCACAGTTTGCATGTTTATACTAGTATGTGCATAATTTTCTAATACTTTACACTGTAGATAACGTGGTGTGTGATGTCACATAGAAGATCATGTTATCAGTCCCTTGTAGAATATAAGTAGAGGCTCACAACTGAGATGAAGTTGGACAAACCATCGGGATGATTGTAGTGTAATTTGGTGTTGGTTTATCTTGACCATAGAATTACACTAGTGCACTTTGTGTGCATTGAGCAGGACCGACATAGAGGTAATCCAATTTATACTGACTTTATAATTGGATCAGACCTCAGTTTATTATGGAGTACATACTCTGAATCCCGATATAATAACGGACACATGTACTTAATATTTATTTCTTTGATTTACCAATGGACGAGATTTATTCTATTAAATCAATAGACCCGTAAGTTGGGAAATAATATTATTTACATGGTGTGCCGTTGATTATAGACGGAAACCTTGTCCTGGTGAGTTGGGATGATGATGCCCCCTTGATGAGCTCATAAGGTTCATCATGTTAAATCTTGCAAGTGGACTTGGTCCAACATGATGATAAGGATGAGTGGTACTAATTAAGGAGTTATATGTTGATTAATTAAAATTGTTAGTAATTTAAATTAATCAACGGGCATTCAATATCTTAAACACGGGGAGAAATTGTACTCATAATAGGTGGAGCCCATATGTAAATATGGGGGTTGGTGAG
>JAGFNQ010000382.1:25458-71341 GCA_024364735.1 Boesenbergia rotunda | reverse complement strand
CTTATCAACCTTAACTTCACTAGGGTTACCTTTACCCTTGAAGCGTCGACCTCTTCTCATCATTCTTCTCATAAAATTTGCCATCTCGGAGGAAGAAGACCCGCTGCCATCTTCCTCGGAATCGGACTCGGATTCGGAAGAGGATGAAGATGAAGAGACCTCCTTCTCCTTCTTCTCCTTCTTCTTCTTGTTGGATTGTTCCCCTGCAACTAAGGCAATCCCCTTCTCCTTGGGGCCTTTGTTAGCCATTTCATGCAATTTCATTTCACAAAACAGATCATCTAGTTTAACAATTGATAAATCCTTGGAAACTTTGTAGGCATCCACCATGGATGACCACAAAGCATTCCTTGGAAATGCTTTTAGCACATACCTCACAAGGTCGCGGTTCTCGACCTTTTCATCAATAGAATGAAGCCCGTTGAGGACTTCCTTGAACCGGGTATGTAACTCACTTACGGTTTCATTCTCCTTCATGGAGAGATTTTGAAGTTGGTTGAGGAATAAGTCCCTCTTGGCGATTCTTGAATCTCGGGTGCCCTCATGAAGTTCGATGAGCTTGTTCCACAAGTCTTTTGCACTTGTGAATGAACCAACCTTGATAAGTTGTTCTTTGTTCATACTGCATTGTAGGGTGACAACCGCCTTTGCGTCGGCTTCACTCTTTCGAGTTTGTTCAGCCGTCCACCGCCACGATTCAAGTTCTTTGCCTTCATCATCCTTTGGAGGGGTAAAACCCTCCTTCACCGCGAACCAAGTATTGATGTCCATCTTCAAGTAATACTCTATCTTCGATCTCCAATATTGGAAATCTGCGCTATCGAAGAAGGGAGGTCGGGTGGTGGAAAAACCTTCTCTCAAAGCCATGGATGATAGCTCTCGGTTGTTAATCCGCTTGAACAAAGCCCCAAGCTCTGATACCACTTGTTGGAACTCGGATGGCTAGAGAGGGGGGGGGGTGAATATAGCCAAACACTTGGACTTTATGCTTTTCAAATTTCTGCACTCAGACTTTTAGTAGCACATCGGAAGTAGTAAAAACAGAATATGCAGAAAACTAAACCCTAAACTATGAGCAAACACAAGAATGCTAACGAGAGGATTTACAAGGTTCGGGGATAACTTACCCCTACTCCTTGGCGTGCCCTTAAGGTGGGCGATCCCTTGATCGTCGGCAGATCAAGCCCCGGAAGATCCGGATAGAAAGCAACTTCCTTCTCGGTGGAGTAACCTCTCCACAACGTTTCAATCAAAGATATAGTTTTAAGCACAATGAAACACAAGAAAGATCTTACTTAGCACTTAGCACAAACAAGAACACAGCAAGCTTCTTCCGAGCTCCACCCAGCGACGATCTCAGCCAAGAACCCCTTTCTTCGTGTCTTCTCGCTGTCGGACTCAAAGCCTCTTGTTCCTTCCTCCAAGTGCTCAAGCAAGGGATGGTTGCTTCAAAAATCACAGTAGCTTTCTCAAGAGAGGATGATCAGCCAAGAGTACAAGCACGCAGCAAGAAATCGCAGCAGAAAACCAAGGCAACCAAGATTCTTCTGAAGCAAGAGTTCTACTTTGCACTTCTCCACCACGCTGCTTATCCACTCTCCACTGGCGCCAGGTCAACATCTCACTGCAGCCTCCAGCTGCTCTCCTGCAACCACCAGCCACCACTGAGCTCTTCTGGACTCCCTGAGCTTCCCTCAGACCAGCCCTAGTCAGCAGCTCCAGCCAGCGCCAGCGTCCGTTGCAACCTGAGATGGAAAACGGACAAACATGCTCCAAGGTAAGGCCTCCATTGACTCTCCTTGAGTGTTTGAATCCTTCCCTGTCACCTGCAGCTTAATCAGACCATTAGCACAGTATATCACTCAGTAAATCAAGTATCAGGGATCAAATGCAGAGAATCGGATACGGTCAGACGCGATCAGAGCGTCTGACAGTGCAATTTGAATTAAAGTGATCGGTCACCGGACCGATCCAGGGCTCGTGGGTCAGTCACCAGACCGATCCACCGCTTTGCTGGGACTCCCAGCTCTCGCGGCGACACAAGACTGATCGGTCACTCGACCGATCAGAGTGAATCCTGATCGGTCACTAGATCGATCAGGTAGCTCCCTGACCGATCAGGCTCAAGCCTGATCGGTCCACTTCTGAGTGAATAGTAACCGCGAAAATCAAATCCTAGGTCTTTGATCGGTCACCGGATGTTCAGGAACTGATCATCGGGGGAACTCAACTCACTGTTTGCTCCATGATCGGTCACCAGACCGATCAGGAGCAAGGCAGTGAGTGAATTGCCTGCTCCCTGATCGGTCACCGGACCGATCAGAAGCCAAGCAGTGAGGCAACGGCCTGCTCCCTGATCGGTCACCAGACCGATCAGGAGTCGCACAGTAGGTTCCCAACCTCACTGTATGCTCCCTGATCGGTCACCAGACCGATCAGTCATTGTTGGATCGGTCACCGGACCGATCCACGAAGGAGCAGCGTGCCAACTTCCTTGATCGGTCACCAGACTGATCTAGGGACTCAAACCTAGCCCTCCAAGCTAGGGTTTTATCCAACCTAGCCCCCCAAGCTAGGACTAATTCATCTAACCCTCCAAGTTGGAAATTTTCACCTAACCCTCCAAGTTAGGACTTTTCACCTAGCCCTCCAAGCTAGGACTTTTCACCCAACCCTTCCGAATTAGGACTTTTCCAAGCCTAGCCCTCCAAGCTAGGACCTGACCCTCCAAGCCAGGACTTTTTCACCTAACCCTCCACGTTGGGACTTTTCACCTACCCCTCCAAGTTAGGACTTTTCACCTAGCCCTCCATGTTGATGCAGTCTAGCCCGATTGTTGTTTTGGTGTTAACACCGATTTAAGGTTTGATTTAAGTTTGGTTGAACTAATTGTGATTAAGTCCTGGTCGAGGACTAGGCACGGGTTGATTGAAATCCTATCTTGGAGGGCTAGGTGAAAAGTCCTAACTTGGAGGGTTGGGTGAAAAGTCCTAGCCTGGACGGCTAGGTTGGAGGAAATCCCGGTGAGTGAAGCCGGGTCCTGGTGAGTGAAGCCAGGTGATGGAAATCCCGGTGAGTGAAGCCGGGTCCTGGTGAGTGAAGCCAGGTGATGAAAATCCTGGTGAGTGAAGCCGGGTCCTGGTGAGTAAAGCCAGGTGATTGAAATCCAAGTGAGTGAAGCTAGGTTGAAATCCTGGTGAGTGAAGCCGGGTCCCGGTGAGTGAAGCCGAGTGACCGAAACCCTGGTGAGTGAAGCCAGGTCCTAGCTTGGAGGGCTAGGTTGAAGTCCCAGTGAGTGAAGCTGGGCATGACACGAGTCAGAGAAGGGCTGGAGGCTTGTTTTCGTGACTTAGAGTGCATTTGGGCTTGCCTGGATCGGTCTGGTGACCGATCAGGGAAGTTGGCACGGTGCTCCTTCGTGAATCGGTCTGGTGACCGATCCAGCGATAGCTGATCGGTCTGGTGACTGATCAGAGAGCATATAGTTCACGTGCTGCTCTGCTCCGGATCGGTCCGGTGACCGATCAGGGAGCATCCAGTAGGTTTTGGGAACCTTACTGATCTGCTCCTGATCGGTCTGGTGACCGATCAGGGATACTATTTAGATCGGTCTAGTGAATGATCATTTGTCGCAAGGTTCTCACTATCACCGATCAAGATGACTCATGATCGGTCTGGAAGCAGCCTGATCGGTCTGGTGACCGATCAGGCTGGAGCCTGATTGGTCTGGGGACCGATCTGGAGTGTGCAGCAGAATACTGGATTAGTCTAGGGACCAATCATGAGTGTGCAGAAGACTGCTGGATCGGTCTGGTGACCGATCAGGGTCCTTCCTGATCGGTCTGGTGACCGATCAGGAGCAGAAGTTTAATTCAAATACGCTGTCAGAAGCTCTGATCGCGACAGTTTTCTCTGCCGATTCTCTGATACATTGCTGATTTCATGTGATATGCATTGCTAAGCCTCTGGTGGAGTGTGCAGGTGATAGCAGGTGATTCAAACACTCAAGGAGGGTCAATGAGAGGCTTTCCTTGGAGCAGGTTTGTTTGTTTCTCCTTCTCAGGTTTCAACGATAACTGAGGCATGGCTGGCGACTGACGGAGGCTCAGCTGGAGAGGGACTTCAGTGGACTGAGTGCTCAGGGAGGTCAGTGGGTTCAGGCTGTGCTCAGGGGATGCTGATGGGGCCTGGCGATGAAGCAGAAGCTTAAGAGGAAGATGAGAAGCAGAGGAGGCGACAAGAACGAACAAGAAAACAAGCAAGTATGGTTGTGGATTTCGCTGGTGTTGTTGTGCTCCTTGTGTAGCTTCTCTCTTGAGCTTTCTTGCTACTGTCTTGTGAGAGGTTCCTCCTTAGTCTCGTGAGCTTACCTTGTATCCTATTGAAAGGCTTATGGTGAGGTTTCTCCACCGAGAAGGAGGCGCTGTTTTATCCGGGTCACCGGGGCTTGATCTGTCGACGATCAAGGGATCACCCACCTCACGGGCATGCCAAGAGTAGGGGCAAGTTATCCCCGAACCTTGTACATCTCCGTCTTAGCGTTTGTTTGGTTTGCATTTCCTTCTCTGCTTTGTTCTTTGTTCTGCATTTGCTTCCGCTGATAATCTGATCACGCAGAAAATATCAAAGAGCAACTTGTGGGTGTCTGGCTACATTCACCCCCCTCTATAGCCATCCAAGTTCCAACAAGTGGTATCAGAGCTTGGGGCTCTACTTCAATAGCTTAACATCCGAGAGCTAACAAAGATGGTCATGGGAAGAGAAGGGTTTAGCACCAGCCGACCTCCACTCTTCGACGGCGCTGATTTTCCATACTGGAGGTTGAAGATGGAGTTTTACCTCAAAACCAACCTCGGCATGTGGTTTGCTGTCAAGGAAGGTTTTTCCACTCCTAAAGATGCTGAGGGAAAAGAGATGGACTTCTTAAGTTGGTCAGCAGATCAAATCCGGAGAGGTGAAGCCGATCCGAAAGCGGTGGTAACTTTGCAATGCGGGTTGACCAAGGACCAACTAATCAAGGTTGGTCCCTTCACAAGTGCTAAAGACCTTTGGAACAAAGTCATTGAGCTCCATGAAGGAACCCAAGACACCCGGACTGCCAAGAAGGACCTCCTTCTCAGCCAACTCCAAAATCTGTCCATGAAAGAGGATGAAACTGTAAGTATACTTCATGGTCGGTTTAAAAAGATACTCAACGGTCTCCACTCCATCAATGAAAAGGTAGAAAATCGAGACTTAGTAAGGTATATTCTCAAAGCCTTCCCTAGGAATGCCTTATGGACATCCATGGTGGATGCCTACAAGGTTTCCAAGGATTTATCTTTTGTTAAGTTAGAAGATCTATTTTGTGAAATGGAACTACATGAGATCTCTAACAAAAGATCAAAAGAGAAATGTATTGCTTTAGTGGCAGGTGACAACAAGAAGAAGAAGAAGGGGAAGAAGAAGGAGAAGGAAGTCTCTTCATCTTCATCCTCATCCGAGTCTGAGTCCGAGGAGGAGGGTAGCTGGTCTTCTTCCTCCGAGATGACCAACTTTGTTAGAAGGATGATAAGGGAGAGCCGGCGCCTCAAGGGTAAAGGTAACCCTAGTGAAGTTAAGATTGACAAGTCTAATATTACGTGTTATGAATGTAGTAAGAAAGGACATTACAAGGATGAATGTCCAAAGTTAAAGAAGAAGAAGGATAAATTAAAGAAGAAAAAGAAGGCCTTGAGGGCCACATGGGATGAATCGTCCTCTAGTTCATCCAAAGAAGAGAATGAGGAGAAGTACACTCATCACCGTGCCCTCATGGCCATAGAGGATTCAAATGAAGAGGAGAGTGGAGGTGAATCAAGCTCTTCAACCGCGCCTTCATCATCTTCGGATGATGAAGAGGTAATCTCTCTCGAGCTAGATAAGTGCTATAGAACCATTGCATGTCTAGCTATGTTGCTTAAAAAAATCCAAGAACAAAGTTAAATTGTTGAAATTGGAAGTAGAAGAATTGAAATCCTCTAGGGTGGAGGATATTAATGATTTTCATGAGAAATCCTCTAAGGATGAGGCAATGGATGACTTGCATGTTAAAAATCTTGAGGATGAAAATAAGGGCTTGAAGGGTGAAATTGAAAACCTCAAGAATATTCTTGAGAAATTTTCAACAAGTTCCAAAATCCTATATATGATCTTAAACTCACAAAAGGCGGCTTACAACAAGGTTGGTTTGGGTTACCAACCTAAAGAACCTAGTGTCATATCTTTAATGTCAAGAACCCAATTTAGAGCACAAAATAATTCTATGGTTCAAAAAGCTAGAAAGAAAATGACTAAGGCATGAGTGCCAAAGTCTTTCATTGAAAGTTCATTAGGTCCCAAAATTTGGGTACCTAAAACTTCCATATTTCAAATTGTATAAGCATTATTTGAGGGGGAGCATCTATCAACATGGGAGGTTGATATTTGGTGCTCCAAACCCATGACCAAGGAAAAATATCATTCACATGGTTGGTTATGGAAAATTTGAATTAAATGCTTTGAGCTTCATTGTCTTAGTTCTTATAACAAGATGATCTCTTGGCTAGTGATTTATGAAATCTCATTTAGGCAATAGGGAAACTTATCATGCAACGAATGATAGTATATCCATGCTTCAAAATGAATAAACAAGTTTTGAAAAAAAAATATATTCACATGAATGGTTTAGGTTGACACATAACTTACTCTTGCCATGGATTGTTTAGGATAATCAGGTTTATTGTTGCAAGTTATGTTTTCCTACAATTCATGGTATATGATATGCCTTATGTCAAGCCTAAGGAGTCCATTTTCTTGTATATACAACATGAAGGCATGCTAAAGAACAAGGATTAACACATAATTTGTGATGATAAGACATCAATAGACAAAAACATGAGCTTAAGGTTTAGGCTTAAATTTTTCTTAAGATATTTTGTTTGATGGACATGATTATGTCATGATTTACTGTATGTGTTAGTGACGTTAATGTGTTGCATGCAAATTTTTGAGGAATATATAGTTTGTGATGATCATCATAAAACCTCACAAGGCAACATCAATGCATGTTTTTGAAATGTTTTTAAAACTGGTTAAATGAGATAAAAGTATGTCGGACAAAATACAACCTTATGAATTGTATTGATACAATCATGTGTTAGAAAGCTTGATCATGTTTTGATACTAATTTGATACAAGCATGTTTTTGAAAATTTGATCATATTTTTGTTTGTATCATGAAATCTGATCATGTTTTGGAAATTTGATATTAGTATCATATTTTGATGATTGTTTGAAAATATGCATTTTGATTAAGGAAACCCTTTAGGACCAATGGGATTAAAACTAATTGATTTAGGGTTTGGGAATGGTAAGAGTTGAAACAAACTTGTTTCTGAAACTGGTCAGTTTCAGAAAACATTCTGTATCAGACCTGATCAGTCCACCGACCGATCAGGAATCACCCTGATCGGTCTGGTGACCGATCAGGAATCATACTGATCGGTCCGGTGACCGATCAGATCAACACTGATAAGAGGTATCAGACTACTCCTCAGTCCGATCCCCTTTTCATCAAGTTGTATCAGATCACCTAATCATACTGATACACACAAATCTGATACAAACCAAGTACAATTGAAACATACTTGATCCTCCATTGGTACAAACTTGGTACTAAGTGAGTACAAATTTGTTCAAGTATTCAAAGAAGAGTAGGAATTTTTAAGATCCTTGATTCTCAGAAATTTTTCTGAAACATCAAGTATTAAAATGCTGATTTGATACAAACCTATGTTGGAATGTTCAAATTCATTAAAAAAAAAGGTTTGTTGAGTCATGACTCTTGTTCTTAATGTCGTGTTTCGGAAATTTTTCTGAAATGACGAATATCAATGGAGTCTACACCCTTGTTTTGGAATGCAAATTGTTAATACAGTCTGATCAGGAACGTATCAGAGTTTCAGAAATTTTTCTGAAATTTGATCGCTCCCCAGACTAACAAGAAATATTTCTGTATCAAATAATCAACGAACCTGATCGGTCACGGAGACCAATCAGGACTATGTGTCCGATACAACTGCATTCCTTACTTGTCATGTGAAACATATACATGCTTGATCATGATATATTTCTGTATATGTTTTCATGTGCAATTCACACTTTTTGCCGTATGATGCATATACATTGTTGCCATGATACATTTATGGTATATGCCTCTCATATGCAATTCAAAAATTTCACCTTTGATTATTTTGGATTTTGGGGAGAGACCCATGTTTGAGGGGGAGGTATGTTCAAACTTAATAACCATACCCTTTTCGATGTTTGACAAAGGGGGAGAAATGGTTGATTAAGTTTAGGATTATTGTAGGGGGAGGATTTTGATTCCCTTACGATAATTGAACTGCCTTCAAGTGATCATTAATGCCTAAACTTAAATCGAGTTAAATCGGGTTGTTAAACAACAAAAAGGGGGAGATTGTTGATGCAGTCTGGCCCGATTGTTGTTTTGGTGTTGACACCGATTTAAGGTTTGATTTAAGTTTGGTTGAACTAATTGTGATTAAGTCCTGGTCGGGGACTAGGCACGGGTTGATTAAAATCCTAGCTTGGAGGGCTAGGTGAAAAGTCCTAACTTGGAGGGTTGGGTGAAAAGTCCTAGCCTGGAGGGCTAGGTTGGAGGAAATCCCGGTAAGTGAAGCCGGGTCCTGGTGAGTGAAGCCAGGTGATTGAAATCCCGGTGAGTGAAGCCAGGTGATGGAAATCCCGGTGAGTGAAGCCGGGTCCTAGTGAGTAAAGCCAGGTGATTGAAATCCTAGTGAGTGAAGCTAGGTTGAAATCCTGGTGAGTGAAGCCGGGTCCCGGTGAGTGAAGCCGAGTGACCGAAACCCTGGTGAGTGAAGCCAGGTCCTAGCTTGGAGAGCTAGGTTGAAGTCCCAGTGAGTGAAGCTGGGCATGACACGAGTCAGAGAAGGGCTGGAGGCTTGTTTTCATGACTTAGAATGCATTTGGGCTTGCCTGGATCGGTCTGGTGACCGATCAGGGAAGTTGGCATGGTGCTCCTTCGTGGATCGGTCTGGTGACCGATCCAGCGATAGCTGATCGGTCTGGTGACTGATCAGAGAGCATATAGTTCACGTGCTGCTCTACTTCGGATCGGTCCTGTGACCGATCAGGGAGCATCCAGTAGGTTTTAGGAACCTTACTGATCTGCTCCTGATCGGTCTGGTGACCGATCAGGGATACTGTTTAGATCGGTCTAGTGAATGAGCATTTGTCGCAAGGTTCTCACTATCACCGATCAGGATGACTCCTGATCGGTCTGGAAGCAGCCTGATCGGTCTGGTGACCGATCAGGCTGGAGCCTGATTGGTTTGGTGACCGATCAGGCTGGAGCTGATTGGTCTGGGGACCGATCTGGAGTGTGCAGCAAAATGCTGGATTGGTCTGGGGACCAATCAGGAGTGTGCAGAAGACTGCTAGATCGGTCTGGTGACCGATCAGGAGCAGAAGTTTAATTCAAATACGCTGTCAGAAGCTCTGATCGCGACAGTTTTCTCTGCCGATTCTCTGATACATTGCTGATTTCATGTGATATGCATTGCTAAGCCTCTGGTGGAGTGTGCAGGTGATAGCAGGTGATTCAAACACTCAAGGAGGGCCAATGGGAGGCTTTCCTTGGAGCAGGTTTGTTTGTTTCTCCTTCTCAGGTTTCAACGACAACTGAGGCATGGCTGGCGACTGACGGAGGCTCAGCTGGAGAGGGACTTCAGTGGACTGAGTGCTCAGGGAGGTCAGTGGGTTCAGGCTGTGCTCAGGGGATGCTGATGGGGCCTGGCGATGAAGCAGAAGCTTAAGAGGAAGATGAGAAGCAGAGGAGGCGACAAGAACGAACAGGAAAACAAGCAAGTGTGGTTGTGGGTTTCGCTGGTGTTGTTGTGCTCCTTGTGTAGCTTCTCTCTTGAGCTTTCTTGCTACTGTCTTGTGAGAGGTTCCTCCTTAGTCTCGTGAGCTTACCTTGTATCCTATTGAAATGCTTGTGGAGAGGTTTCTCCATCGAGAAGGAGGCGCTGTTTTATCCGGGTCACCGGGGCTTGATCTGCCGACGATCAAGGGATCGCCCACCTCATTGGCATGCCAAGGAGTAGGGGTAAGTTATCCCCGAACCTTGTACATCTCCGTCTTAGCGTTTGTTTGGTTTGCGTTTCCTTCTCTGCTTTGTTCTTTGTTCTGCATTTGCTTCCGTTGCTAATCTGATCACGCAGAAAATATCAAAGAGCAACTTGTGGGTGTCTGGCTACATTCACCCCCCTCTATAACCATCCATGTTCTAACACTCCAAGCTAGGAATTTTCACCCAACCCTTCCGAATTAGGATTTTTCAATACCTAGCCCTCCAAGCTAGGATTTTCCACACCTAACCCTCCAGGTTAGGATTTTCCAACACCTAGTCCTCCAAGCTAGGATTTTTATACCATGCCTAATCCCCCATCAGGACTTAATCATAATCATCCACCTAAACTAAAATCGATGTCAACACCAAAACAACAATCAGGATCAGACTGCATCAACACCCTAGAGCCAATTATGTAATGATTAACTAAGGATTTTTTGTATCATGTTCTATCATTAATAAAGACATGTTTTGTTATTATACTTTATATTTGTGCCTAATAACTAAGTATAATAATGTCCTTGGGTAGTAGATTCTTATCTACATCATATCGATTGGTTAAATCGATAGTGAGATGATATAGAGAACACTACACTAAACTATTCAAGTCAAACATTAATATTCAAGGACAATATTAATACATGAAGACTAGCATGTAAGTCAATTCATGACTTGAGCTTACAAGTCATGGATATATGATATCAAGTTGGCACATGAGTATATATTAGAGAATGTGTACTGAATTGACCCACTATGAGAAAGTTTCATAGATTGTCATATGAGTATCATAAACTTTCTCATGTGACTATTAGTATGAATAGTCCTTAGACCTGAAGTCACTACGGTTCCCTACATAAAGAGTTATGTATTTTGATATCGTCAAACGTCACCCGTAATAGGGTGGACTATAAAGGCGATCACTGGGTATGTAATGAATTATGCGGAGGGATGTGAGTGATCTAGATGGAATCTATCCCTCTCATATGACGGGAGTTCTGTGGGCCCCTTGATCGAGTAGGACTACTAAAATGCATGATCATGCTCAAATGAGTCAATATGAGATATTGAGCTCATTTGTTTGAGTGAGTCTACTCAGGGATCAAGAAACACAAAGATTGATCGAGGATGACACGATCTATGCCTCATTGGTAGATATCAAGGATAGAAGGACAAGGTCATACATTGTCATAGTCGCGGAGGTTAAGTCGAATCTCCACTTTTTCGTCACTTGGGTAGCAATGATGCATTGCTAGATGACACTCATTACTTATGTGTCTAAAGTGATTTAGACACATTGCCAATGTTACGAGAACCTATTGGGTCACACACTAAGGACACAATGCTTCGGAGATTAATTGATCTTAGTTTGACTAAGATTTGATCTAAATTGGATTAATTGAGTTAGACTCCAGTGAATCCAATTGGATTATGAGATTTAGATCTAATTTGAGTTAGTCTCATTTAGATTAGACTCAACCATATTTGAATGAGATATTAATTCATTTAAATGTTTAATGATTTACTAATAGAGGAAGATGAAATGTTTCTCTTCATTGGATGATGAGAAGTTGAAGAGTCACATGAGAAACATGTGCTCTAATTGGGTTTTTATTGGATTTAATGGAGGGAAGCCAAAGGGACAAAAACTCTTCATACTCATGGGATGAGTATACAAAAGTTTTCTTGTCATTAGGATGTTCTACTTATCATTTTTCTTCCCTTCCTTCCGTTAGCCAAAATCCCCTCTTCTCCCTCTCCTTCTTGCTTTGTGAATCTCCTCTTGTGGCTAGCACCACAAAGGTGATTCTTCTCCAAAGCTAAGAGATCGTGTTCGTGTGGATACGCATAGAGGCACGAACACTTGAACGTGCAAGAGATTCGGCATACCTCGGACAAGCGAGATAAGCGAAGGACACGCGCCAAAGGTATACCTATACGATAAGAATTTGTAAATTAACTTTGTATGAGTTTTCTTTCGCATGGATCGCTCGAGGGATCTATTATTTCCGCTGTGATTTTTAAATATTTTTGCTTATAGATCCCTACATCCTACCCCTGTCAGTTATGAGTCAACACTGTTTACTCAAGCTATTGTCAAGGATCTGATACCTCAACATTACTGACCCCCTTCAATCGGGGAGTCTGCCGATAACACAGAGGGGAGACTTGGAAGATGTACGTTGACGATTCTTCTTCCCAGAGGATTAGCGATATAGGAGTATTACTAATCTCCCCCCGAGAAGACATACTCCAGTTGTCGATTCGACTCAACTTCCAGGCCACTAATAATGAAATAGAGTATGAAGTCTTATTAGTCTGGCTACAAGCAACCAAGCAGATCGTGGCGAGTCGAGTTATTGTATACTAAGATTCACAACTGGTGGCTCATCAAGTCGGGGGAGACTTTGAAATACACAATGAGCGGATGAGGAGGTATGTACAAGCATTTGAACAAATCAAATTTTTAGGAGGTGATACTACATAAAATCTCCTGGGTGGACAATACCAAAGCAGACGAGCTTGCCAAAATGGTAAGTTTATTAGCCTCTTGGACAACGGAGGAGCTTATTTGCCAAGAGATGTTGGTGGCACAAATAGACAAAGAGCCCGATCGGGAGGCAGAGTCCGACTGGAGGGCACCCTTCACTACATTTCTACAAAAGGCGATCTCCCGAGTGACCCAGGTCAAGCCTGGTTGTTACAACAAAGAGTCGCTTGGTTCACACTAATTGGGGATCAATTGTATAACCGAGCATCCACCTGACCTCTTCTAAAATGTCTTGGGCCAGAGGACGTAGAATATGTCATGAGGGAAGTTCATGAAGGCATCTATGGTAGCTACATTGGAGGAAGAGCTATGATAAGGAAAATAGTATTAGCAGGCTATTTCTGATCCACTTTGCAAGAAGACACAACTATGTTTGTCGATGGTTGTGAATCCTGCCAGAAGCATCAACACCCGTCTCATCGCCAAATGGAATTCCTCAAGACCTTTGCCATCTTATGTCTCTTTAATCAGTGGGGAATGAATAATATAGGCCGTGTAGGTCCTGTACAAGCCGGCTAGAAGGGTGAATAACCTTGCAAATATAAAACTAGATCTTTTGCTCTTTCTTAGCAAAGATAGAAGATTAGTTAAGCAATTAATTTAATCATAAACAACAAATAGAAAATCAGTAAGAGACTAGAAAGATTTTACTTGGTTGTAACCGGGATGATTACTAATTCAAGGCGTTGAAAAAGCTCCACTATAAATGTCTCCTTTGGTGTAGGCGGAGAAGCCTCTTATAGGCGTTAAATAGCTTATAGAAAGAGTAGGAAAGAGTATTACAATTGTTGTTATTTAATCCTAGCTTGGAGGCTATTTATAGCCCAAAACGTGAAGTTACCATTGTGCTGATGTAGCTTGGAGGTGCCTCAATTGTGATTTGGCGCGCCTCAGTTGGGGGCTATTTATAGCCCAAAACATGAAGTTACCATTGTGCTGACGTAGGTTGGAGGCGCCTCAGTTGTGATCTAACACGCCTCAGATGGATAGAGTTTTATCCACTCAAGCAACGTTCACTAACAATAATTTTACATCTGAGATGTCTCAGTTTTGCGCCTTAGTTCTGACCTAAGGTGTCGTAGTTCCTAACTGAGGCGCTTTAGTTGAGAATTGAGGTGACTTAGTTACCTTTTTGCACAAGTAATTCTGCACATCTAAGGCGCCTTCAAAGAAATCTGAGGCACCTCAAACCTTGAAATTTTCAAGGTCAACTCCAAAACGGAGTTGACCTTCTTCAATATTTGATCGCTTGGGTAATTTTTGGCCGTCCAGAGTTGGGCTCACCTGAACCCAACTTCGGTCTTCTCCTCGAACAGACTTCCTCCTCGATTTCTCATCCCTCAGACGTCACACACGTCCTTTTCATCCACTAGTGTACTTTTCTGTAGCTTCTCATCCCTCAGATGCACGCACCATCCTTCTCGTTCGCTGCATCTTCTGTTCGGCCTTCTCCTTAAGTAGACTTCCTACCCGGCTTCTCGTCCCTCGAACATTGTGCACGCCTTCTCATCCACCGATATACTCTTTCGCAGTCTTCTAGTCCCTTGGATGCACCGAGTCCATTGACCATCCTTTTCGAATGCTGCGTCTTTCGCTCGACTTCTTGTGCTCCTAAGCTCCTGCACACTTTTAGACATAAGGATCAAATCAACCAAGACCTAATTTGACTTGGTTGATCACATCAAAACTAATCCAGGATACTTACAGGTCCTTTCCAAACCGGGCTTCAACAAAAGAAATTCCTATTTGTAATAGTGGATTACTTCTCCAAATAGGTTGAAGCTGAGCCCCTAGCTTGGATAACAAAAGAAGCAGTCATGAAAATTCTATGGAGAAATATCGTCTGCCGGTATGGGATCCCGTACAAGATGGTCTCTGATAATAAGCGGCAATTCCAAGGTAGAAAACTCAAGGAATCGTGTGAGGGTTTAGGCATCCAGCAGACTTTTACCTCAGTAGTCTATCCTCAAAACAATGGGCAAGTAGAGGTAGTCTAGGAAGATCATCAAAGGACTTAAGATTAAATTGGACAATGTTGGGGGCAGCTGGGTAAAGGAATTACCTAGTATTTTCTGAGCTTACTGTACTACGCCAAAAGAGAGTACTGGTAGACTCCTTTTCACTTAGTTTATGAGGAAAAACTGTTATCCCGGTCGAGATAGGAGAAGAGTTCATACGACAACAGCTCTATGACAATGACAACAATGATCAAGGTCGGCTCATTGATTTGGACTTGGTCACGGAGGTTTGAGATAAGGCGGCCGCTCGGCTAGTGGCCTATCGATAGAGGATGAAGCAAACTTACAATAAAAGGGTAATCCCTCGGGCATTCTAAGTTGGTGACCTTGTATGGAAGCAAATAAAGTCAATCGGGGATGTTGGCAAGCTTGAACCGCAAAGGAGTGACCCTTATTGGATTACTACAAAGTTAACCAGTGGGAACTATTACCTATAAGACCTGGATGGTAAAAAGCTAGATCGATCATGGAGTGTCAATCACTTGCGACTGTACCAAACTCAACGAGTATGGTGCTCTGTCTATTTCAATGTTTTTTGGTAATATGTATGTTCTTTTGTTCTTGTAATTAGAAAACAAGTAAGAGTCAAAATCAAAAGCTATCCTAAGCGAAGGCGCCCTTAACATGGCGCTACGCCCTTAACGTGACTCAACCTCCATGATCAAGAGCTATCAATGAAGGTGCCCTTAACGTGGCGTTACGTCCTTAACGTGGCTCAACCTCCCTGATTGGGAGTTACCAGCGAATGCACTCTTAACAGAGTGTTATGCCCTTAACGTGGCTCAACCTCCCTGATCAGGAACTACCAATGAAGGTGCCCTTACTATGGCATTACACCCTTAACATAGCTTAACCTCCCTATTGGAGTTCGAGTCAACCAACAAGCGAGCAAATGCAGAACTTATAAACAAGACACTACAAAACACTGGGGCTTACTACTTCTTGAAGTCAGGTAGCTCTTCCCATATTTTAGGTAGGTTGAGAAAGCATAGCTCAGCACTGAGTGGATGGACCCTCGCTTTGATGAACTACTTGATCACCCCCTTGAAACCTTGGGTCAATGATAAGTGTCATTTTATTGATCATTTTATATGCTTAAATCCGTGTTTGACCCATATTTACTTGTGCAATTGTGGATTTAACCTAGGTTCTAGGATTTCTACTCTTTTTGGACTTAATTGCAAATTTTGATATATTTGAGTTGTTTTGTCACTAAATTTTTGATCTACTTTTGTAGGCTTGGAGGGATCATGGACCTAGGTCATGTTGGGTCAAATGTTGAGTCAAAAGTAGACTGGATCAAGTGATCAAGTGTCGACTCATATGGATCGTCCGATGCAAGAACGGTTAGATCTAGACCATCTGAGAACTTCTGATCAATCCGAGCTGGGATTAAAGCTAATCGAGCGATCAGATCAAGATCTGAAGGTTTCAGCCCAATCGGAGATCATCTAGCCATTGGATCACGATCAGAGGGATCTAGACCATCCATTCAAAGATCAGCTTGATCTGAGCCATTCGCTACAAATCTGGAAGATTCGAGCTACCACGAGGATGATCCTGACCTCTGATCAAGATATGGAAAATTTGAGTCAAATCGGACTAAGATCAACCGTTGGATGAAGTGGGATTAATCTGGGTCGTCCACTGTTCAACTACTTAAACAGAACTCTGCTTCAGATCTGAATGTCGCGTCTTTGCCATTTCCAGCTGAGTTTCTTCTCGTTTTCTCGTTTGTTCTTCGTTTTTGTTAGCGATTTCTTCCATCTGAAGGCGTGGCCAACTCGATCACAACCTTGGAGCAAGATTTGGATCGTTGGGAGGAAGTTTCAGTGGCGATTTTAGCTCCAGATTGCGCCAGATGCAGTTTTGAGCAGATCTGACATTGGAGCTAAATTTCCCAGTGATTTGCGAGTTGAAGGGGTTCTTGGCTTGCCCTTGCGTGACGAACAAGGAGATCTTGAAACATGGGAAGGATCGAGGCTTAGTTTTTATGGCATTTCTTGTTGCTTTAGCTGTAATTTCAATTCTGCATTTCAATTTTGTTACTGTCTTCGTACCAGTTTGCTCAGTTCACTGTCTTGAATTGTTTTAGTTTCCATTACGTTCCATTCTGCAAGTTTAATAGCTAGGGAGAGATCAAGGTTTAGTTTTCTTAATGTATTTTTGTTTTTAGATGCAGTTTCGATTTCTGCAAGTAATTTCAGTTTGGAATGTTGAGTCAGATTGCTTAGTTTCCTTTCCTGAATCAGTTCTGTCATTCAGTAGATTTCAATTCTGCAAGTTAGTGAGTTCATTTGCTTGTTTGCCTAGAGAACAACTACATTAAATTCCAGTTTGTTCCTTACTTTAGTCAATTCTGCGTATCAAGTATGGGTTCTTGTGTACCAGGTTCTGTTTTCTTTTCAGCTTGCGTATCAGACTCTATTTTCACTTCTGAATTTTGTACCCAGCACGTTTAGATTTTCTCTGAATCTCCATTGAAGTGTGTTTCGGTTACATAACATTTAAAATCAACTCTTGCAATTAGTTTCAGTTCCGTATCAATTTAATTTCAGCAAGTTCAGTTCATCCAATCTGAAATTGTGCCAAATTTTCTGAATTCTCAATTAGAGACTCAAGTTAGTTTGCAGTTGTTAGCTTCAGTCTTCAACTTGTCATTGTATCATTTCCTTCTATTCATTTAGTTCTTAATTTCCAATTCTGAATTCGAGTCCTCAATGAATATCAGTTTGAGATCGGGAAACTTGCTTCATATTCACTTGTTTATGCATTCCTTTGTTTGTGAACTTTGCATTTGATCGTTGCTACACATTTATCTGTCTTTCATCAGCTGCTCACATTAGTGTTTCACATCAGTTTATAAATCTGGAATTAAGTGTCAGCACCTTGTTAGTTCATTAGTTAAGTTTCCTTTATCTCAATTGTGATCTCACTTAAATTGAAATCAAACCCAAATTCTATTTGAAACCCAAAAATATTAACGACACATAAATTCAAGCTTGAATCAAACAAACTTGAACTAGTCCCTAGGAAAAATACGACCTGTGGCCCCTTTACTACGTTTTCATATTTTGATTGCAAAAAGGGTTTCCAGCATTTATAAATATCTAAATTTGAGACCCACTTTCGTGATAGCTCTTTTGGGTCCATCAAATTTTTGGCGCCGTTGCCGGGGAAGCAACTAGTTGATTTGTTTGATTTTTGCTTGTGTGCTTATGGGCATATCATTTGATTCTATTTTCTTGTGCTTTATTTTTTGTATACGGGTGCTGTCATTTTTCTTGTTTGTTTTGTGACAGGACTGCCAGTTCAGAATGTTCTCATCTACTTACCAGCAGTCGTGTCAACAATTCCAACAATATCAGCAACCAAATCAAGATTTTCAACAGCCCTATTCGAATTTTCAGCAACCTAATTAGTTTTTTCAGCCACATGTTCAACAATTTCAGCAAAATTTTCAGCCAAGTCAGAATTTTCAGAATGGGCAACCACAATTCCAGAATTTTGAGCAACCAATTCAGCAATTTCACCCTTGTAACCAGAATTTCCAGCCTTGCAACCAGAATTTTCAGCCCACGCAATTTCAGTTTTCACCACCACAATTTCAACCTCAGATCCAAGATTTCCAGGGCTACAATTCTCAGCAAATTCAATCATCATTCCAGCCCAATTTTTAGCAGTTTAATCAGCCTATTCAACCATTTGATCAGCCCAAACAGCTCCCATTTCAGAATTCACAGCCTACTCATGGTCTACAGCAGCCTTTTGCTACATTTCAAGACCAACAGGAGATCTACACCAGGCTTCAAGACATCGCAGGACGCTTTGGAAAATTGGTTGATCAATGGAATCAGATAAAAGCTCAAAGATCAGAACAATTATCTTCTCAAACTACTTTTAATTCTGAGGGGTATGATGGTGATTTAACTTTGGGGAATGAAATGGCTGTGTCAAGTTTAAACACTCCAAATGTTCAAGGTGACCCTAGTACATGGCAAAGTACTACTTCAAGTGATCTTGCAAATTTGGTGGAAGAAGAAGAAGAAATTATTAAAATCAGGGCACCTACAGCATGCATCCCTCCGGAGATTCCTATTCAAAATTCATTTCCAAATTTTTCAGCTCCAGAAGAAGAAACTGAAGCTCCACAGGACCATTCTAGACTTTTATTTTGTGATGGTAGTGTTATTGATGGTCCTAATTTTTCTGATATTGTGGTTGCAGATATTACAGAAGGAGCATGCATAGAAGATGATTCTGCAGGTGTAGGGGATTGCACAGAGCCCCAGGGACCACCATCATTGACTGATTCAGAGGTTAGGCCAGAAAGTGTAGGGACTTGCATGGTGGAAGCAAGAACCCAAGGATCACCTATTCTAGTTGAGTGTCCACCAGAGCTTGAGGCTGAAGAGGAGCATGTACTTGACCAGGAGGAGGCCATGGATACATCTACTCTTGTAGAACCTCCAGGTATTCTTCAGCACGCTCAGGTAAGTATTTCTCCTCTTTGTTCAGAAAAATTCAGCGAGGTACCTAGTGCTGACTTTATTGGTTATGATGAATTTATTGATATACCTTATGTAGAAACTTCTTGTGCAAATCCAATAGAGGTACCAAAAATTGATTTCATTGGTCGTAATGCATTATTTGATACATCTCTTGTAGATATGGGTTGCGAACAAATTTTAGAGGCACCTATAATTGATATTGTTTGTTATGATGAATGTCTTGATACATCATTTGTGAAAAATAATTATGAAAATTCTTTAGAGGCACCCAGACTTGATCTTATTCATTGCTATGATATTCTTGAGACAGATTATGCAAAAATTGATTGTGAGAAATTTTTAGAAGAGCCTGAAATTGAAGTTGTTTATTGTGAAGAATCTCTTGTTATTTCTTATGCCGAAATTGAATGTGAAAAACTTCTGGAGGTACCTGAGATTGATTTGATTGGCTGTGGAACATTTCTTGATATACCTTTGATGGATTTTGATTGTGAAAATTTTTTAGAAGAACCTGAAATTGAAGTTGTTTATTGTGAAGAATCTCTTGCTATATCTTATGCTGAAATTGAGTGTGAAAAACTTATGGAGGTACCAGAGATTGATTTTATTGACTGTGAAACTTTTCTTGATATATCTTATGTAGAAACTGCTTGTGAAAAATTTACTGAGGTACCTAAAATTGATTTTATTGGATGCGATGCATTTTTGGATACATTTTATGTAGAGATTGATGATATTGCACTTCTTTCTTACCCTGCACGCTTGAGGGAGGTCTTACATGGTTTTGCAGGGTCCAGACGACTTCTGGAATGGGTGCTCCACCTAAACAGTCTCCGACCTCCTGGAAGATTTTCCAAAAAGAATAAAGAGGGAGGAGATGATCTTGCTTTGACTTATAACACTCCACCTTTGAAGTGGCTCTTGGACCTAAATCACCTTCGGCCACCTGAACAGTTTATTGCAAAGTCTAAGTGTGGGGGAGGAATGCAAAATAAAATTGAGCAAATAAAGGAAATTTTTTCAGCTACCCCTACTCCTCCATTACAACGATGGAGATTATTTCTTGATAGACTCCGACCGCCAGAAATAAAGTGGAGTTTGTTCCTTCTTGCATTTTCTTTCATTGCATGTTTCATTTTTATGTTCTTTAGAAGTAGAATTTTCTTTTAAAAAGAATTCTTGCTAATAAATGCGTGAGTAGAGTAGAATGAATAAATAGACATTGTAAATACCATTTTATGTCTTTTGGCACTTTTTCTTCATGAGTAGGAATAAATGTATCCCTCTAGGTTGTCTTGATAACATTTTAGAGTCTTTTGAAAACAAATTAAATTTGGTTGTTAAAACTTTAGATTTGAGCTCATGGATGAAATCTTGGATGCTTGAGTACTACTTGGCCATGGATTCTTGATTGAGGACTTGAGATGAATTATTTGTACCTAGTGAGGCTTAGCCTTATTTTTGTGACACATACATGTGATTGTACTCTAAAACTTGCTTAGGTTCTTTCAAAACCATATTTCAAAGATTGGATCACATTTATAGAAGTGTATCATTTTGTTTCTTATCTCATATCAATTTTCATAAATTTCCCTTGTACTACTTCATATTTCTCATTTTCCCTACTTAATCTTCATATTGCTTCTAACTTCATTTTTCTAGGGACTTGTTAGTTTAGGGATGTTCTTTGATGCTATTTTGCCCGAGACGGACAAAAGATTAAGTGTGGGGGAGTGGTTAGTGATTTGGAATCAAGTTTTATCAAGGATGCACTTCTTTTGAATTTTTTTTTTATCATGTGCCAAATTGAGTTGAGTTTGGTATCAAGATCAAGCAAGAAGAAGTAGTTAAGGAAGACAACAATTGAGGCATCTAAATTCTTGCCCATTATTTGAAGATCCAAGGAAAAATGGCACACAAATGAAAAAAAAGAAGAAAACTGTGCAAAAATAAAAAGAAAAGTTTGCTATGGAGCATGTTTCGGCCACTCTAATAAAGGATGAATTATAGCTGTGTTAATCTGAAACTAGTGCAGAAATTCAATGCCAAGTTGTATTCAGTGAAGAAGAAGAAAAAAATCTGAGCCAAGGGCTGAATAAAAACAGTGAGGGAGCAAGTTATCAAGCCATTGAGGGGAAGAGTGTGTTTTCGAAATCTGAATGAGCTCACTGCTGATAATAAACCAGAAATTGCAAGGATTAAGAACAAAATCACTCAACAGCAAGGTCAAGAATGTGAGCTGGAAATGCAGTTGGAAAAGAGAAAAATCAGAAGTTAATCTGCCATAAGTCAGCTTGGTATCAAGAAGAAACTGAAAATTGGGTTTTGTATCATTTGAGTGCAAGTACTAACTGATGCTACTGGATTCGGGAAAGCTGATCACATCCTGAATAAAACAAGGAGAAGCTGCAGAAAAATCAGTGAGTTAGCAGCTGGGAAAAGAAAAACAGAAAATAGAAAACAGTTTGAAAAAGGAAGAAAAATAGGGAAAAAAACAAACAAGCAAGTTGGTATCCAATTGAAGTTTCGGCACAATGCAATTAGTGAAGAAAGTTCATCCAAACTGAAGATCTGCACCATCATTCTGATATCTTTAGAGACACGAAAGTAAGAAAAAAAATCAGAAAAGGAAGAGAAGGAAGTAGGATTGGCACACAAGAGTGAAATTGGCACAAAGGAGTTGATGAATTCTTTTCATAAGATTTTTGAAGGGCAATGTCAAAGCCTCATTTCATCCCACTTTGACTTCATTATATGGACTGAAAGGAGGGCAAAAATGCATCAAGAATATTCTTGAACATCCAAGTCTTCCACTCATTCAAATTTGCTATTTACTTGGCTTTTATTTCATTTCTACCATTTCATATGTTTTTCACTTTTGAATAAGCTTTTATAGATGATTGGTTCTAATCATGAATAATGGTGGAGAGTAGATAATAAGCAAGCCTATGGTAGTGCAAGAAGCATGTGTGTATGAGTGAGCTCCATTTTCATCATGTACTTAGAACTTAGGAAGAGAGCCACCAAAAGTTTCCCTTGAGAGGTTTAGTGAGTGAAATTCATCTCAATGAATCATGAAGGTTGAATTGCTAAGTTGTTGATTTAAGGACAAGATACTAGTCTATAGAGTTTAGATTTTTGAGAATTGACAACCCTAGGTAATTTCTTTTCAATTGCTTCTACTTATGTTCGAGAAAACCTAAGGGATACATATTTAGTACTTTTCGTGAGACGCTCAAGCTTAAGTGTGGGGGAGTTGATAAGTGTCATTTTATTAATCATTTTATATGCTTAAATCCGTGTTTGACCCATATTTTACTTGTGCAATTGTGGATTTAACCTAGGTTCTAGGATTTCTACTCTTTTTGGACTTAATTACAAATTTTGATATATTTGAGTTGTTTTGTCACTAAATTTTTGATCTACTTTTGTAGGCTTGGAGGGATCATGGACCTAGGTCATGTTGGGTCAAATGTTGAGTCAAAAGTAGACTAGATCAAGTGATCAAGTGTCGACTCATATGGACCGTCCGATGCAAGAACGGTTAGATCTAGACCATCTGAGAACTTCTGATCAATCCGAGCTGGGATTAAGGCTAATCGAGCGATCAGATCAAGATCTGAAGGTTTCAGCCCAATCGGAGATCATCTAGCCGTTGGATCACGATCAGAGAGATCTAGACCATCCATTCAAAGATCAGCTTGATCTGATCCATCCGCTACAAATCTAGAAGATCCGAGCTACCACGAGGATGATCCTGACCTCTGTTCAAGATCTGGAAAATTTGAGACAAATCGGACTATGATCAACCGTTGGATGAAGTGGGATTAATCTGGGTCGTCCACTGTTCAACTACTTAAACAGAACTCTGCTTCAGATCTGAATGTCGCGTCTTCGCTAGGCAGCTCAGTTTTCTTCTCGTTTTCTCGATTGTTCTTCGTTTTTGTTGCGATTTCTTCCGTTTTGAAGGCGTCGCCAACTCGATCAGCACCTTGGAGCAAGATCTGGATCCTTGGAAGAGGTTTCAATGAAGATTTAATCACTGATTTGCATCGAAACAGGTGCTGAGTGAGGGTTTCATCAGTTTCTGTTATTTGATCGACTTGATCGCGATTGTGTGCCGATCTCTTCAATCGGAGCTGTCTGAAGGGTTTTCTGATAGCTTCTTATCAACACCAAATCTTCGTAGCATCTGTACATCGCGAGATCTAGTGGATCGAATTGGATTTCCAGCAGTGTGCAAATCTGTGAGCAGATTCGAAATGGGTGCTAATTTCCATTGATTTGCGAGTTGAAGGGGTTCTTGGCTTGCCCTTGCGTGACGAACAAGGAGGTCTTGATACAAGGAATGGTCGAGACTTAGTTTTAATCGCATTTCTTGTTTTCTAGCTGTAATTTCTGTTTCAGCAATTCTATTTTCTGCACTCGTATCAGCTTTGCTACTTTCATTTTCTGAACTGTTTTTCCTTAATTAGGTTTTAAACCTGCAAGACAATCAGATAGGGAGTTTGTTTAGTTAACAATAGCTGCAATTTCAGTTCAATTCTAGTTTTAATCTGTGTGTATCAGTTTGTTCAATTGCGTATCAGTGTTTGTTCTGCAATCTATTTTTGTTTCTGATTTCGTATCAGTTGCTGCTGTTCTTGTTTCTTAATAGTTTCTGCCTTAATTAGAGTCTAAATTCCGCACTCTTCTTAGCTAGGTCGTTGGTGTAATGAACACTTGCATTTAAATCAATTTGTTTAGCTTTAAATCATTTCTGAATTTGGTATCAAGTTGTGCATCAATTCTGTTCCTTGTGTATCAGTGTTTATCTTCAGCCTTGAATTCCGTATCAAGTTAGTTTAGTTCCATTCTCAGAATTTATATTGTAGTTGTCTCATTTACAAGCAATTGCATTCAGTTCTGCATTTAATTCCAATTTTTTTTGCTCTGCATATCAGTTTAATGTTGCGTATCAAACTCTAGTCTGCATTTCAGTTTTGTTTCTGCACTGTTCACTAATAGCTTCTGAATTTCGTGCCAAGTAAGCTCTAAACTCTTTTTAAGTTTTTCTGAACCTAGATTAGTGATTAGTATTCAGCTTGCATTGGGTAGTTTCAGCATCAGACCTGCTGTTGCATTACTGCAAGTGATTAGAAAAGCCTTGCCTTACATTTCTGTAATTGAACCATTTCTGCTTATTAGTTGGGTTCTGAATTTTTGATTCATCTTCATTTGTTTCTGAAGTCAATTATCTCCGAATTCTGCATTTAATTTGTTTACTTCAAAGTTCATTAGCTTACATGAGTTGGTAGTTCTACATTTAGTTCAGCCTTTGGCATACAAGTTTCTTTCTTTTTGTATCAAGTTCGTTTCAATGTCTTCATTTCGTATCAAGTAAGATTCACATTGAATGTATCAAGTAAACTCAATTCCTAGTGAACTACTGCACTTGAAATCAATTTCCATTTGCATTCGGCTAATTTTGCATTTCTTCATCCATGTCTTCCTTTGATTGTTTCTCAATTGCCATTCCTAGCTTAAACTTGTTTAGTTAAGTTTTCTCTCTTTTTATTGTGTTTTCATTTCCTCATTGCAAATCAAACCCAAGTTTTATTTGAAACCCAAAAATAACAACGACACATAAACGCAAGATCGAATCACACAACTTGAACTAGCCCTTGGAAAAATACGACATGTGGTCTCTTTACTACGCTTTTATTCTTTGATTGCAAAAAGGGTTTCCAGCTTTATAAATATCTAAATTTGAGACCCACATTCGTGACACCTATCTCGGGTCCATCAAATTTTTGGCGCCGTTGCCGGGGAATCAAGTTTTATCAAGGATGCACTTCTTTTGAAATTTTTTTTTTATCATGTGCCAAATTGAGTTGAGTTTGGTATCAAGATCAAGCAAGAAGAAGTAGTTAAGGAAGACAACAATTGAGGAATCTAGATTCTTGCCCATTATTTGAAGATCCAAGGAAAAATGGCACACAAATGAAAAAAAAAAAGAAAAATAGAGCAAAAAATAAAAAGAAAAGTATGCTATGGAGCATGTTTCGGCCACTCTAATATAGGTTGAATTATAGCTGTGTTAATCTGAAACTAGTGCAGAAATTCAATGCCAAGTTGTATTCAGTGAAGAAGAAGAAAAAAATCTGAGCCAAGGGCTGAATAAAAACAGTGAGGGAGCAAGTTATCAAGCCATTGAGGGGAAGAGTGTGTTTTCGAAATCTGAATGAGCTCACTGCTGATAATAAACCAGAAATTGCAAGGATTAAGAACAAAATCACTCAACAGCAAGGTCAAGAATGTGAGCTGGAAATGCAGTTGGAAAAGAGAAAAATCAGAAGTTAATCTGCCATAAGTCAGCTTGGTATCAAGAAGAAACTGAAAATTCGGTTTTGTATCATTTGAGTGCAAGTACTAACTGATGCTACTGGATTCGGGAAAGCTGATCACATCCTGAATAAAACAAGGAGAAGCTGCAAAAAAATCAGTGAGTTAGTAGCTTGGAAAAGAAAAACAGAAAATAGAAAACAGTTTGGAAAAGGAAGAAAAACAGGGAAAAAAACAAAGAAGCAAGTTGGTATCCAATTGAAGTTTCGGCACAATGCAATTAGTGAAGAAAGTTCATCCAAACTGAAGATCTGCACCATCATTCTGATATCTTTAGAGACACGAAAGTAAGAAAAAAAAATCAGAAAAGGAAGAGAAGGAAGTATGATTGGCACACAAGATTGAAATTGGCACAAAGGAGTTAATGAATTCTTTTCATAAGATTTTTGAAGGGCAATGTCAAAGCCTCATTTCATCCCACTTTGACTTCATTATATGGACTGAAAGGAGGGCAAAAATGCATCAAGAATATCCTTGAACATCCAAATCTTCCACTCATTCAAATTTGCTATTTACTTGGCTTTTATTTCATTTCTACCATTTCATATGTTTTTCACTTTTGAATAAGCTTTTATAGATGATTGGTTCTAATCATGAATAATGGTGGAGAGTAGATAATAAGCAAGCCTATGGTAGTGCAAGAAGCATGTGTGTATGAGTGAGCTCCATTTTCATCATGTACTTAGAACTTAGGAAGAGAGCCACCAAAAGTTTCCCTTGAGAGGTTTAGTGAGTGAAATTCATCTCAATGAATCATGAAGGTTGAATTGCTAAGTTGTTGATTTAAGGACAAGATACTAGTCTATAGAGTTTAGATATTTGAGAATTGACAACCCTAGGTAATTTCTTTTCAATTGCTTCTACTTATGTTTGAGAAAACCTAAGGGATACATATTTAGTACTTTTCACGAGACGCTCAAGCTTAAGTGTGGGGGAGTTGATAAGTGTCATTTATTGATCATTTTATATGCTTAAATCCGTGTTTGACCCATATTTTACTTGTGCAATTGTGGATTTAACCTAGGTTCTAGGATTTCTACTCTTTTTGGACTTCATTACAAATTTTGATATGTTTGAGTTGTTTTGTCACTAAATTTTTGATCTACTTTTGTAGACTTGGAGGGATCATGGACCTAGGTCATGTTGGGTCAAATGTTGAGTCAAAAGTAGACTAGATCAAGTGATCAAGTGTCGACTCATATGGACCGTCCGATGCAAGAACGGTTAGATCTAGACCATCTGAGAACTTCTGATCAATCCGAGCTGGGATTAAGGCTAATCGAGCGATCAGATCAAGATCTGAAGGTTTCAGCCCAATCGGAGATCATCTAGCCGTTGGATCACGATCAGAGGGATCTAGACCATCCATTCAAAGATCAGCTTGATCTGAGCCATCCGCTACAAATCTGGAAGATCCGAGCTACCACGAGGATGATCCTGACCTCTGTTCAAGATCCAGAAAATTTGAGTCAAATCGGACTATGATCAACCGTTGGATGAAGTGGGATTAATCTGGGTCGTCCACTATTCAACTACTTAAACAGAACTCTGCTTCAGATCTGAATGTCGCGTCTTCGCTAGGCAGCTCAGTTTTCTTCTCGTTTTCTCGATTGTTCTTCGTTTTTGTTGCGATTTCTTCCGTTTTGAAGGCGTCGCCAACTCGATCAGCACCTTGGAGCAAGATCTGGATCCTTGGAAGAGGTTTCAATGAAGATTTAATCACTGATTTGCATCGAAACAGGTGCTGAGTGAGGGTTTCATCAGTTTCTGTTATTTGATCGACTTGATCGCGATTGTGTGCCGATCTCTTCAATCGGAGCTGTCTGAAGGGTTTTCTGATAGCTTCTTATCAACACCAAATCTTCGTAGCATCTGTACATCGCGAGATCTAGTGGATCGAATTGGATTTCCAGCAGTGTGCAAATCTGTGAGCAGATTCGAAATGGGTGCTAATTTCCATTGATTTGCGAGTTGAAGGGGTTCTTGGCTTGCCCTTGCGTGACGAACAAGGAGGTCTTGATACAAGGAATGGTCGAGACTTAGTTTTAATCGCATTTCTTGTTTTCTAGCTGTAATTTCTGTTTCAGCAATTCTATTTTCTGCACTCGTATCAGCTTTGCTACTTTCATTTTCTGAACTGTTTTTCCTTAATTAGGTTTTAAACCTGCAAGACAATCAGATAGGGAGTTTGTTTAGTTAACAATAGCTGCAATTTCAGTTCAATTCTAGTTTTAATCTGTGTGTATCAGTTTGTTCAATTGCGTATCAGTGTTTGTTCTGCAATCTATTTTTGTTTCTGATTTCGTATCAGTTGCTGCTGTTCTTGTTTCTTAATAGTTTCTGCCTTAATTAGAGTCTAAATTCCGCACTCTTCTTAGCTAGGTCGTTGGTGTAATGAACACTTGCATTTAAATCAATTTGTTTAGCTTTAAATCATTTCTGAATTTGGTATCAAGTTGTGCATCAATTCTGTTCCTTGTGTATCAGTGTTTATCTTCAGCCTTGAATTCCGTATCAAGTTAGTTTAGTTCCATTCTCAGAATTTATATTGTAGTTGTCTCATTTACAAGCAATTGCATTCAGTTCTGCATTTAATTCCAATTTTTTTTGCTCTGCATATCAGTTTAATGTTGCGTATCAAACTCTAGTCTGCATTTCAGTTTTGTTTCTGCACTGTTCACTAATAGCTTCTGAATTTCGTGCCAAGTAAGCTCTAAACTCTTTTTAAGTTTTTCTGAACCTAGATTAGTGATTAGTATTCAGCTTGCATTGGGTAGTTTCAGCATCAGACCTGCTGTTGCATTACTGCAAGTGATTAGAAAAGCCTTGCCTTACATTTCTGTAATTGAACCATTTCTGCTTATTAGTTGGGTTCTGAATTTTTGATTCATCTTCATTTGTTTCTGAAGTCAATTATCTCCGAATTCTGCATTTAATTTGTTTACTTCAAAGTTCATTAGCTTACATGAGTTGGTAGTTCTACATTTAGTTCAGCCTTTGGCATACAAGTTTCTTTCTTTTTGTATCAAGTTCGTTTCAATGTCTTCATTTCGTATCAAGTAAGATTCACATTGAATGTATCAAGTAAACTCAATTCCTAGTGAACTACTGCACTTGAAATCAATTTCCATTTGCATTCGGCTAATTTTGCATTTCTTCATCCATGTCTTCCTTTGATTGTTTCTCAATTGCCATTCCTAGCTTAAACTTGTTTAGTTAAGTTTTCTCTCTTTTTATTGTGTTTTCATTTCCTCATTGCAAATCAAACCCAAGTTTTATTTGAAACCCAAAAATAACAACGACACATAAATGCAAGATCGAATCACACAACTTGAACTAGCCCTTGGAAAAATACGACATGTGGCCTCTTTACTACGCTTTTATTCTTTGATTGCAAAAAGGGTTTCCAGCTTTATAAATATCTAAATTTGAGACCCACATTCGTGACACCTATCTCGGGTCCATCAAATTTTTGGCGCCGTTGCCGGGGAATCAAGTTTTATCAAGGATGCACTTCTTTTGAAATTTTTTTTTTATCATGTGCCAAATTGAGTTGAGTTTGGTATCAAGATCAAGCAAGAAGAAGTAGTTAAGGAAGACAACAATTGAGGCATCTAGATTCTTGCCCATTATTTGAAGATCCAAGGAAAAATGGCACACAAATGAAAAAGAAAAAAGAAAAACTGTGCAAAAAATAAAAAGAAAAGTTTGCTATGGAGCATGTTTCGGCCACTCTAATAAAGGATGAATTATAGCTGTGTTAATCTGAAACTAGTGCAGAAATTCAATGCCAAGTTGTATTCAGTGATGAAGAAGAAACAAATCTGAGCCAAGGGCTGAATAAAAACAGTGAGGGAGCAAGTTATCAAGCCATTGAGGGGAAGAGTGTGTTTTCGAAATCTGAATGAGCTCACTGCTGATAATAAACCAGAAATTGCATGGATTAAGAACAAAATCACTCAACAGCAAGGTCAAGAATGTGAGCTGGAAATGCAGTTGGAAAAGAGAAAAATCAGAAGTTAATCTACCATAAGTCAGCTTGGTATCAAGAAGAAACTGAAAATTGGGTTTTGTATCATTTGAGTGCAAGTACTAACTGATGCTACTGGATTCGGGAAAGCTGATCACATCCTGAATAAAACAAGGAGAAGCTGCAAAAAAATCAGTGAGTTAGTAGCTTGGAAAAGAAAAACAGAAAATAGAAAACAGTTTGGAAAAGGAAGAAAAACAGGGAAAAAAACAAAGAAGCAAGTTGGTATCCAATTGAAGTTTCGGCACAATGCAATTAGTGAAGAAAGTTCATCCAAACTGAAGATCTGCACCATCATTCTGATATCTTTAGAGACACGAAAGTAAGAAAAAAAATCAGAAAAGGAAGAGAAGGAAGTAGGATTGGCACACAAGAGTGAAATTGGCACAAAGGAGTTGATGAATTCTTTTCATAAGATTTTTGAAGGGCAATGTCAAAGCCTCATTTCATCCCACTTTGACTTCATTATATGGACTGAAAGGAGGGCAAAAATGCATCAAGAATATCCTTGAACATCCAAATCTTCCACTCATTCAAATTTGCTATTTACTTGGCTTTTATTTCATTTCTACCATTTCATATGTCTTTCACTTTTGAATAAGCTTTTATAGATGATTGATTCTAATCATGAATAATGGTGGAGAGTAGATAATAAGCAAGCCTATGGTAGTGCAAGAAGCATGTGTGTATGAGTGAGCTCCATTTTCATCATGTACTTAGAACTTAGGAAGAGAGCCACCAAAAGTTTCCCTTGAGAGGTTTAGTGAGTGAAATTCATCTCAATGAATCATGAAGGTTGAATTGCTAAGTTGTTGATTTAAGGACAAGATATTAGTCTATAGAGTTTAGATTTTTGAGAATTGACAACCCTAGGTAATTTCTTTTCAATTGCTTCTACTTATGTTTGAGAAAACCTAAGGGATACATATTTAGTACTTTTCGCGAGACGCTCAAGCTTAAGTGTGGGGGAGTTGATAAGTGTCATTTTATTGATCATTTTATATGCTTAAATACGTGTTTGACCCATATTTTACTTGTGCAATTGTGGATTTAACATAGGTTCTAGGATTTCTACTCTTTTTTGACTTAATTACAAATTTTGATATATTTGAGTTGTTTTGTCACTAAATTTTTGATCTACTTTTGTAGGCTTAGAGGGATCATGGACCTAGGTCATGTTGGGTCAAATGTTGAGTCAAAAGTAGACTGGATCAAGTGATCAAGTGTCGACTCATATGGACCGTCCGATGCAAGAACGGTTAGATCTAGACCATCTGAGAACTTCTGATCAATCCGAGCTGGGATTAAGGCTAATCGAGCGATCAGATCATGATCTGAAGGTTTCAGCCCAATCGGAGATCATCTAGCCGTTGGATCATGATCAGAGGGATCTAGACCATCCATTCAAGGATCAGCTTGATCTGAGCCATCCGCTACTAATCTGGAAGATCCGAGCTACCACGAGGATGATCCTGACCTCTGATCAAGATCTGGAAAATTTGAGTCAAATCGGACTAAGATCAACCGTTAGATGAAGTGGGATTAATCTGGGCCGTCCACTGTTCAACTACTTAAACAGAACTCTGCTTCAGATCTGAATGTCGCGTCTTCGCAATTTCCAGCTGAGTTTCTTCTCGTTTTCTCGTTTGTTCTTCGTTTTTGTTAGCGATTTCTTCCATCTGAAGGCGTGGCCAACTCGATCACAACCTTGGAGCAAGATTTGGATCGTTAGGAGGAAGTTTCAGTGGCGATTTTAGCTCTAGATTGCGCCAGATGTAGTTTTGAGCAGATCTGACATTGGAGCTAAATTTCCCAGCGATTTGCGAGTTGAAGGGGTTCTTCGCTTGCCCTTGCGTGACGAACAAGGAGATCTTGAAACATGGGAAGGATCGAGGCTTAATTTTTATGGCATTTCTTGTTGCTTTAGCTGTAATTTCAATTCTGCATTTCAATTTTGTTACTGTCTTCATACCAGTTTGCTCAGTTCACTGTCTTGAATTGTTTTAGTTTCCATTACGTTCCATTCTGCAAGTTTAATAGCTAGGGAGAGATCGAGGTTTAGTTTTCTTAATGCATTTTTGTTTTTAGATGCAGTTTCGATTTCTGCAAGTAATTTCAGTTTGGAATGTTGAGTCAGATTGCTTAGTTTCCTTTCCTGAATCAGTTCTGTCATTCAGTATATTTCAATTCTGCAAGTTAGTGAGTTCGTTTGCTTGTTTGCCTAGAGAACAACTACATTAAATTCCAGTTTGTTCCTTGCTTTAGTCAATTCTGCGTATCAAGTATGGGTTCTTGTGTACCAGGTTCTGTTTTCTTTTCAGCTTGCGTATCAGACTCTATTTTCACTTCTGAATTTTGTACCCAGCACGTTTAGATTTTCTCTGAATCTCCATTGAAGTGTGTTTCGGTTACATAGCATTTAAAATCAGCTCTTGCAATTAGTTTCAGTTCCGTATCAATTTAATTTCAGCAAGTTCAGTTCATCCAATCTGAAATTGTGCCAAATTTTTTGAATTCTCAATTAGAGACTCAAGTTAGTTTGCAGTTGTTAGCTTCAGTCTTCAACTTGTCATTGTATCATTTCCTTCTATTCATTTAGTTCTTAATTTCCAATTCTGAATTCGAGTCCTCAATGAATATCAGTTTGAGATCGGGAAACTTGCTTCATATTCACTTGTTTATGCATTCCTTTGTTTGTGAACTTTGCATTTGATCGTTGCTACACATTTATTTGTCTTTCATCAGCTGCTCACATTAGTGTTTCACATCAGTTTATAAATCTGGAATTAAGTGTCAGCACCTTGTTAGTTCATTAGTTAAGTTTCCTTTATCTCAATTGTGATCTCACTTAAATTGAAATCAAACCCAAATTCTATTTGAAACCCAAAAATATTAACGACACATAAATTCAAGCTTGAATCAAACAAATTTGAACTAGTCCCTAGGAAAAATATGACCTGTGGCCCCTTTACTACGTTTTCATATTTTGATTGCAAAAAGGCTTTCCAGCATTTATAAATATCTAAATTTGAGACCCACTTTCGTGACAGCTCTTTTGGGTCCATCAGTCAACCTCTTTATTACTTAGGTTACTTAGGCAAACCAGCAGGTCGTAGTACTCCTGAGACTATAAAAATTCTTCCTTGAAGGCTTGACGTCGAGCATCCTCTATAGCTCGATAGGCCTCCAGTTCAGCCGCTGCTTGTTCATGTCTAGAGGTAGCCTCATCGTGAGTTTTCAAGGCATCTTGTAGTTGTTCCTTGACGACCGTCAGCATATCCTGGGCTTGTGTAAGTTTCACTTGTGCCTCTGCCACCCATTTGGTTGTAGCCTCCATCTCGGCCACCTTCTGGGTGATGAAGTCCTCCTGCTAATTAGCTCGAGTGGTGAGGTGCTCATTTTCTAGAGATAACGGTGCCACCCATTCTATGTGGAACAGGTTCTCCCTCCTCTAGGCCGCTTCGAGCTCTTCTTCCAGATTCTTCATGGCCTCTTGAGTATGAGACAACTCTTCCTGTAACTTGTTTGCAGTTTGTCTTGTAGGTGAGCCTCCTCTCGGGCCCGAGCACCGTCGGCTAGGGCCTCATTGGTGGCCGCAGTGGGACGTGACAACTTGGTTTCCAGCTCGGCCACTTGTTTCTCCAAGGACTCATCATGTTTAACCACCAGAGGCACTCGAGCGTATAAGTCTAAGTGCTCCATCCACATCTATCCAACATACTCGAGTTATTTATCGCAAACAGCAAAAAGATCAAGCTAAACACATTTTACCTTAAGCATGGAGTCGTTTATCTGGGAGTTGACCTCAAGGATGTACTCCTTCTTCAGCCGCTTGGGGTATTCACCACCCTTGAGCATCTTTAGCAGGCTCTTGGGACGAGATGAATCAACCGCTCAAGGGGTCTCTAATGCTCCGGATTGACTTCAGACTGGCGAGGCCGCTGGAGGGCTAATAGACGGTCAAGTGGTCGGCAGGTCAGCGGTCCAAGTTGTCCTTACAACTTCAGGAACTAGGATTGCTTGATCAAGAGTAGGGACCACTGCGATGGAGGTGACAAACCCTTGGTCGGGGAAACCGCCTCAAGCGCAGTTGCCTCTACTCTGGTCGGTGCTGACGAAGTGCTTGCGGTCCTTACCCGTTTGAAGGCCCTTTTAGACACCAAGCTCTTTCGCCGTTTATAGGGGCTCGGGTTGGGGGGGGGGGGGGGGGGGTGCGTTGCCTCTCCAGAAGGCCTCATCGGGCCTTGGTCGAAGGCCTAGTTGGCACCTCAATTATCAGACTAGGCGGTAACTTTTCTTCAAGTACCTCCACAATAGGAGACCATTCCCGAGGTGGTTGGGGAGGAGCTGGAGGCAAAGACACCCTCCTTGACCCCACAGCTTGGCTTGACTCGGCCGCTGCGCGAAACTCCTCAAAACCTGTCATCATAGGCGCTTGAGAAGACGATAGGTCAGCATCACCTTCCGCCCCATTCGGCGCGTCCTCTGAAATCTCTGGGTTAGCAGAGCTCCTAAATCAGCGAGGTCTCACTTCGTTAGCTTTGTCACCGAGCTATTTAACATGATTTTGTCTGCAACCTAAAAAAAGAGTATCTGTTAGTATCTAAGGTTGGGGAAACAATAAAAGTATACCTAAGAGAAGCTCCAGCTCGGTTGCGTTGGGACTTAGCCTAGCTCGGTAGAGCAAGCCCTCGATGCAAACCATCTTGGTGTCATCAAAGTTCATTCTGGATAAAATCCATCGAGCCCTATAGAAGCCTTCACTCTTCTAGTATTTGCCGAGTGATGGGGGTGTAAGAAGTTCTATAATCCACCCGCTCGGGAAGTCAAATGGGACAAGTGGATGTACATAGAAGAAGCAGTCATTCCACCCTTTATGAGATGAAGGGAACCTATCTAGGAATTTACAGCCCAACCAGGCTATGAAGTGAAAGGACCCTAGACTCACCTGTTCTGGGTGGTAGAAGTAATAGAAAAATAGGGGAGTCAAAGAAATATCATATAATTTAAAAAAAATCGGCACCCCCACTCAAAATAGTGAAGACGTTTGGGGTCATTTGTTCTAGGGGTATTTGAAAATAATGAGATACCTCTTGAAAGAAGGGGTATAGGAAATTTCAATCCATACTCTACTTGGCTGATGAAGAAGGTATAAAATCCTTGAGGAGGGACACAAGGCACTTAGTTAGACCTAAGAACCCTAATCCTATAATCTAAAGAGATCTCATACTCGAGGCAGGTAGTAGGGATATGCTCTCCGGATAGTTTGGACCTAGTGCATTCATGCAAGGTGTTATATACCCAGGTTCGACCATTGGAAAGAAGGTTAAAGGGAAGAAGAAGAAGAAGGTGAGGGGCTTACACGAGCAAGAAATTGTTGGATATTATTATCCCTATTAGGTGGATATATTTGTAAGTTGTACATGTAAATACAATCTGAGCCCTTAAAGTGATCTAACTTATGCTGATTGGGTTTCGATTTATTGGATGCGAGTTCAATGTATAGAACCCTTTAGACCAATCTGTTATTATCTATGGGTTGATAACATATTGAATTTCTATATATAGGGGAGGTCCCCAAGGGTTTTGGGCATCCATCTTGACCTAGTTTCTTGTTCCTCATTGATAAGAAACTTTACGGGGTTTGCTAGTATAATATAATTTTTGATCATCGAAAATCATGTAAAAGAAAATTCTAGGATATACTTGTTTTTCAAGTTTTTCATTTATCTATGAAGAATACGAAAAAGACGGAAGAATCGTCGCATTTAACCTAATTTTAGGTCGAATCACGATGGTTTAATCGATTGATTTGGTTAGTCAATTGATTGCTAAGTCTAAAATAGCGAATAAAAAAAAAGAATTGATCAGCTTTAAACTCGACGGAATCAATTATCGTTTAGGATTTTTTCCTAATCGATTAAAACATATACAGAACTATTCATTAATCGATTAGATTAAGTTCTAATTGCCTGATCGGTCACAAGAGGTTCGGCAATTCCTCCGATCGTACCGGCGGCCTTTGGTCGCCGCCCCCGAACAAAACTATAACCCAGGGGGTGAGCGATGAACCCTAGGGGGTAGGGTGAATCCGTCGGGGTACGGTGATCGGTCACGGAGAGGCTTGGCGAGTCTTCCGATCATACCGGCCGCCTTCGGCCGCCGCCCTCGAACAAAACTATAACCCAGGGGGGTGAGCGATGAACCCTAGGGGTAGGGTAAACCTGTCAGGGTACGGTGAACCCGTCGGGGTACGGTGAACCCGTCGAAGTACGCTCCCGAGCCCGTCTGTAACCGATCAGGCTCACAAGACCGATCAGGCATTGACCTGATCGGTCCCGTGACCGATCAGGCGCTGTCGCGCACGCGGTCTGCAGGGTGCGGTCCGTAGCAGAGCAAACTCGTATATATATATATATATATATATATCGATTGGATTCATTGAATTCACCTTTACGTTAAAACAAGACACGACAACAAGGGGAAAACTTCTTCACGTGGGACCCATTTCAAATGAAAGAAGTGTTTTTTTGTTTTTATTTTTTGTAACGATTAATGTAATAATCGCATATAGTAGACTTGATAGATCGTGATAATTAATTGGGTAAAATTAATTAATTATGATATGATATCAATTGATTTATATGAGTAATTTTAGAATTATTAAGGTTGATTAAAAAAATAAAATTTTCTTGGGTCTATCTACACAATGTGCTACTAAGTTGATTGTGTCGGCCCAAAGGAAGACACCTTAGGAAAGTTTAGTACATTTTATGTTGATAGACGTATATCTATGTTAAGCGTAATCAGCCCAAAGGAAAGTTACTTTTATGCCAAATATATGTTCAAGATAGTTTACGACTATTGAACAAAATTTATTTTATTTTATTTTGTTCTGATCATGCACAAAATATGTCGACCCAAAGGAAGACATATTGCGTGACAGATTAAAGTTGTTGTAAGCTATGAACCAAAATATATAACTCATATAAAGTTTGATATTATACGCACAATGGGTCGACCCAAAAAAAGTCACATTGTGTGGCCAATTAGAGTTTGAGTTATATCAGAGAGTACCGTTAACAAATTATATTTTAATCTTTTTGGTATCCCATAAGGAGCTCATTCATATGCATTTAAATTTTATTTATTTTCATAATATTATTTTATATTTATATGTTCTTAGCTTTAATTAAATCGTGAGCTTAAATAAATTTTTCTCTTTAATTTTAGGATAATTTGTAACTGTCAACATTAATAACATCCCAACATTAACTGGTTCAAATTTTGCTGAATGGAAAGAATACGTGATCGTAGTCTTAGGCTGCATGAACTTAGACTATGCATTGAGGAATAATCGCCCCGCACCTTTGACCTGTGCTAGCACTATAGAGCAGAGAGCTGAATTTCAGCTGTGGGAGAAATCAAATCGCATGAGTCTAAGTATTATGAAGTTTTCTATACCGGCACAAATAAAGAGCTCGATCACAGAGACAGAAGATGTTAGGAGTTTCCTTAACCAACTGGCAGATCAATCCACCTCAAATGAAAATATCGAGACTACCACACTTCTTACGAAGTTGGTAACCATACGGTTCAGTAGTAAAGGAAATATTAGGGAGTATATTATGGAGATGTCCAATATAGCGACAAGTCTGAAAACACTAAAACTCGATATGCCTGAGAGTATGTTAGTGCATTTCATTTTGATGTATCTGCCTTCACGGTTCACTCCTTTTAAGATATCGTATAATACTCAAAAGGAAAGTGAACATTAAATGAGCTTATTGCTCAATGCGTGCAAGAGGAGAGGAGACTAAAGACTGAGACATCTGAAAGTGATCACTTAGTATTTGGTTCTCAAAGTATGAGTAAAAAGAGAAAGAGGATCAATAACAAAAGAAAAGGAAAAAAGACTCCCTTAGGGTAATCATGACACTTATAGCTCATTTTGATTTGGAACTACATCAAATGGACCTAAAGATTGCATTCTTCAATGGAGACATAGAGGAGTCTATATATATGGTGCAATCGGAGAACTTTAAGTCCTCAGACTCAAAGCACCTAGTATGTAGATTAAAGAAGCCCATTTATGGTTGAAAATAAGCGTCCCGTTAATGGTACCGGAAATTTGATCAAGTGGTTACCTCATTTGGATTTAAAGAGAACCCTATTGATCAGTGTATATATATCAAGTTCGGTGGGAGCAAGTTTGTTATACTTGTTCTTTATGTGGACGATATATTGTTTGCGAGTGATAATAAGGGTCTGCTGCATGAAACCAAGTCATTTCTATCTAGTAAATTTGAAATGAAAAATTTTGGTGAAGCATCTTTATTCTAAGCATTCAGATCTGTCGTGATCGTTCAAGAGACATTCTTGGACTTTCACAACATGCCTATATTGAGAAGGTACTTATATGGTATGACATGCAGAATTGTACACCTGGTGACACACCTGTGTCAAGAGGTGATAAGTTTAGTTTGCAGTAGTGTCCACAACTTGAACTTGAAATAAAGGAGATGAAATAATTCCCATATGCGTCAACAGTGGAAAGTCTCATGTATGCACAAGTTTGCACTCGACCAGATATAACATTTATAGTTGGAATGTTAGGAAAATATATTAATAACCCAGGACTGTCGCACTGAAAGCAATTAAAAGAATGATACGGTATTTGCAAAGAACTAAAAGACACATGCTCACGTATCAGAGGTTAGATCACCTAGAGTTAATTAGTTATTCAGATTCTGATTTTGCTGGATGTTTGGATAGCAAGAGGTCCACTTCGGGCTATATCTTCATGTTTACTGGAGGGGCTATATCTTGGAAGAGTATCAAGGAGACGCTAGTAACCACTTTTACAATGGAGGCAGAATTGGTAGCATACTACGAAGCATCCAATCACGGGATTTAGCTGCGGAACTTCATCACAACATTGCATATCGTTGATAGCATTGGCAGACCACTGAAGATCTACTGTGGTAACAAAGTCACAGAACTTTATGCCAAGAATAACCGCAATTCGTCGAAGTCCAAGCACATCGACATCGAGTTTCATACGGTTAAAGTGAGAGTTCAGAGTCGTCAGATTATGATAGAGCACATCAGCACAAATTCTATGTTGGTCAATCTACTCACCAAAGGCTTGGTGCCTAAGGTGTTTCATGCGCATGTTGTGGATATGGGAGTTCTTCTTCTGGGAGAAGAACTCATTTAGTGGGAGTCTGTATTTATTTTATTACTCTATGTTAATAAAGATAAATATTTTATTTTGATTATTGTACATACTTAATGTTCAAAAGATTAATGAGAATTCACATGTTTGTTTGACACTCTGAATACGATATCATGATTTACTACTGCTGTTTAGAATTTGGTGTTTATAAATATGATACAAATTTCTTTTGGAATCATAAAGTTTGAATCATGATTTGCTATTGCAGTTTAGCATAAGGTATTTGCAAATATGATCAGATTCTTTTGGGTCACTTTGAACCAGTTGAAAATTGACATGTACTGATCACATTTCATGTAATTTTTACTATATACATCCGCATCTTGATCTATGTTGTTAATGACATTGGTATTGTGATTACTATTGGAGCTTGTAACGATCATATACAGTAGCTATGGTCTCTTTAGTCATATACCAATGTTGTTAATGAACCAGAGTGTTTATAAGGGTATCTTGTACCCATAAAGTTTGATATCTACTAAAGTTTTACTTATATTTAACATACAACTCACATATAGCCTAAATGGGAGATTGTTGGATATTATTATTCCTATTAGGTGGGCTTATTTGTAAGTTGCACATGTAAATATAATATGAGCTCTTAAAGTGATCTAACTTATGCTTATTGGGTTTCGCTTTATTGGATGCGAGTTCAATATATAAAACATTTTAGACCAATATGTTATTATCTATGGGTTGATATCAGATTAGATTTCTATATAAAGGGGAGGTCCCCAAGGGTTTAAGACATCTATCTTGACCTAGTTTCTTGTTCCCCATTGACAAAAAATTTTACGGCGTCGTCAACCCTAAGCCCCTTGGAAGATCATCTTTCTTCTTTTCGTTGCATCTTCTTCCACAGGTATCAAGCCGACGACGCTACGACAAGGACAATGGCTCTTTAATCAGGTTCCTTGTCATTAGATTTATGTTTTATTCTTGTTATGTCATGATTCGAAAAAATAATAGATCAATGCTCATATATCTTGTGTTTTTCACTTTCAACTTTTTATTTTGTTTCTAGAATTCATGTGGTTAGGAGAAAACACAATGTTCCATCAGAGATCACTAGTGACGGATAGGTAGACGACGACGCTGAGAAGAGGAAGATGAAGACTCTGCGGGTTGGACACAAGAAAACTGGAGACACGACGACTATCAACTTAAACCGTATATATAATGTTCACCTTAATCCCCTACTCGATCATGACTGTCAGATCTAGGGTGAGAATGCATCAGATGTCGAATCAAGGCAAGAGTCAAAACGACCGCCTAACTCACAGTTATTGTTTCGTACCTCAACAGAAAGACATTCTCGGAAAATGGGAGAAAAATGGCGCTCTTAGATGCAAGTGCCACACTTCGCCAAGCAGGGAGGGTCACGTGGTTGTTGGTGCAATCTTCATTACGTCAAGGTTGACCGAAGGTCCTAACAGGTCACGGTTGACCGAAGGTTGGGTAAAGGAAACCCTAGACTTGGTTTAGGCAAGTTATGGCATGGGCAATCAATTAGGTAATCGATTGACCCAATCTAATTGATTAGGTGATCGATTAGAGCACTATTTCTAGGGAGAAAGAGAATGACCCGTAATCAATTCGGCGATCGATTAAGGGCAACACCAATCAATCAGATGATCGATTGGTGGGCTTCTGTCGTGACAACAGAACTAGCCTAATCGATTGGACAATCGATTAAGTTTGTGTTGTGCGAGAGTACAGAAACGTGTTGAATCGATTAGGAAATCGATTAAGACATTCTTAATCAATTGGCTAATCGATTAAGCTTCAAAAATTAGCCGTTAAACGACTAGATCTGACGTGGTAATCGATTGGGTAATCAATTAGTAACCTTAGGTCGCGCGGGTATATAGAGTTTTCACGGGGGTTGAAGCGATATCTCTTCTCCTCCATCAACACCAATTCTTGAGCAAATGTTGCTGCACTTCAAGAGGCATTGCCAAGCAAGAAGAAGAAGAAAGAAATACAAGCAAGGATCTAAGTGTGTAAATCTTGTAAGATTTATTTCATGTTTGCTTGTGTTCTTATTATATCTTTTTGTGAGCTTGTATGAGGTTTCTCCGCCTCCATGAAGGAGTCATTCGTAGTGAATGAGAGAGTGAAGAAGAGTGGATCCTTGGATTAGTTACCTCAAGAAAGTGGACATCAAGTAAAATCTAAGAATGTTAGCATTGTTCAAGTCTTCCACGGCGATAAATTATCAAAGAGCAAGAGAAGTTAATCACCCCCTCTAGTTTTCCTACCGGTCCTAATAGTGGCGAGCAAGAGAATGACACAATAAAAAGCCTGACAGCCGATTGTCTCTCTCTCCCCCTCGGTAAAGCGCGCACAACACGCCTCATTTAGGATGATTAGCCTTGGAATCTTTGGCAAAATTTTCATCCTGATCTCGGTATTTAATGCACCGACGCAATCTCTCTCTGACATGTTAATCATCCACCATACTGTTCTCTTGTCCAATTAGTCAGATTCATACCTCTTTCGATTGGACTTAAAGGGGGGTCTTATGATTGGAAATATATCGAGAGGTTGCCACGTGGCATCATAGCAGCCGCATGACAGAAAGAGGACCAAGGACCCAAACACAAGGCTCAGGTAGGCCAAGAAGGTGCCCGCTCAGGCACCACTCAGGGTCCTCCCATAGCTAGTTGGGGTAGCCTGCTTGGGAAACCAACCACTCAGGGGAGTATGGCTCAGTGGGCCACATGGAGTCCATGGAGCATGGTTCAACAATGCCCATGTGAGATATGGACAACAATGTCTGGGCGGCGATAGTTATCCTAAGGAGAAATACGTAAGCGCATCTTTTCACAAATAATGGTAGAGGGATGTTTAATGTTTACCATTAATAGGATAACTAATACCTTTTAAGGCGTTGCTAGGATATAAAAAAGCAACATTAATAAGGAGGAGGAGATGGAAACATACACGAGTAAGGCTCCAATAATAGTCTCCAATAATTGACAATAATGACAGTCATAAAGGAAATGTCATTAATGACTGGGGAAAATGAGGATTATAGCCAAGAAGTATAAAAGGAGTCTCAGAACACTTGGGAAAAGGGTTGCGCAATTCTCTAAGCACATCTCTCTCTATTCTACCAACTTCTCATCCCTAATCTCTAATGTGAGTTTCGGAGTGGCAATCGCCAAGACCTTTCTTAGTGTCATTCTAACGTTCTTTTCTTGTAGCTTTGGATCTTAGGTCCCAGTTATCTTGCTGGCCCTAATTCAATAGAAAGTTTGCATCATTCCGCATCATCTCCGTCCACGCTGTCAATTTTCGGAACAAAGGGAATAAGAGATTCTGAAACTGAGTTCTTCGAAGATACCGGAGAATGCGCAGAACAACAATCGAATAAACTGTGGTTGGTGTAGTGATAAATTGACTAACTACATGCACAACATACGCAATATCAAGACGAGCCACAATGAGATAAACCAAGCTTCCCACAACTGTACGATAGATGTTAAGATTAGGCAAAGGAGAACCATCCGAAGGAGAGTATCGAACATTAGCCTCAAGGGGAGTATCAACTATGCTAATATTAGTGAGACACACACACTTAAATAGATTAACTATGTACTTTGATTGAAACAAGAGATAATCTTTTGATGAAGAGGCGATCTCAATCCCTAGAAAATAGCGTAGTAAACCCAAATCCATCCAATTCCACCTTCAAATGCTCAATTCCATCAAAGTCATCACTAATAATTATAATGCCATCTACGTATAAAGATAAAAGTATACGACCTACACGTGTACACTTGACAAATAAAGCCAAATCATGATTACTTGGACAAAAACCAAGGGAGGTAATCATCGGGGAGATTTCGCAAACCAAACACGTGGTGTTTGTTTAAGTTCATAGAAAGCTTGCGAAGCGTGCAAACTTCACCAAGTTGGTGAACAACTCTAGGAGACACCATATACACTTCTTTTTGAAGATCACCATTCAAGAAGGCATTATTGACATCTATCTTAGATATTTTCCAACGATAAACAGAGGCGACGACAATTAACATATGAACGGTGATTATTTTAGCAACAGAAGTAAATGTTTCCTCATAATCTATGTCATACTCCTAAGAGTAACTTTTAGCAACAAGATGAGCTCTGTACCATTCAATAGAGTCATCAGATTTAGTTTTGATCTTATAGACCCAACAAGAACTAATGATGTGTTTTCCTAGTGGCAACGGTACCAATTCCCATGTATAAGTCCGATGCAGCGTAGTTAGTTTCTCAGCCATAGCATTCTGTCAAAGTGGATTATAAACAACTTCTCTATAGGATACAGACTCAGAAAGACAATGAACAGATGCAATAAATGAAATAAAAGAGCGAGAATAACAAGAGTAAGCAAAATCTGATAGTTTAGTAGACTTACGAACACAAGCGGACTAACGACGGTGGAGAGAAGAATCATCCACAATCTCAAGATATGATTGGGTAGTGGCAGCAAGAGGAGCAAATGGAGCAGGAACCAAAATTTCAGATTCGGTTAAGCTACTAGAAGCAGTGGGTGAAGCTTCCTCAGTGTCAGTATTGAAAGGATCAATGCAAAATAGATTTGACTTTACTATATTATGCGAACTAGCTGGAATAGAAAAAAATATAATATGCTCAAGAAACACAACATGACGAGAGACAAACAATTTTTGACTAATGGGATCACAACAATGATATCTTTTTTTACCAACACCATAATCCAAAAAGACAGAGCAGATCGAGGGCTAATTTATTACGCTCAACATATGGGTGAAGGCCAAAGCAAGTACAACAAAAAATATGCAAAGAGGAATAGACTGTTGGTGCAGAAAGCACCCAAGTCGAACCTGAGTTTTGATAATGGCAACAGGGCTCAAAAGTTAAGTCTTACTTGTTATCTAACAAGTTACTCTAGTGTGCAGGTTACAAAGCCCTAGCGAAGGACTGCTAGGCACTGGCAAAGGAATGCCAGGGTACAAAGCCCTAGCGAAGGACTGCTAGGCACCAGGCGAAGGACAGCTTGGGACTGAAGCCCTAGTGAAGGACTGCTAGGCATCAGGCGAAGGACAGCTCGGTATCCAAGACCTGGCAAAGGACCGCTAGGCAAAAGTCCAACCAAAGGAGCGGTTGGCATCAGGTACATTCTCCCGAGAGGAGTAGGTGAGGACGCGTTCCCCGTCGAGAGGGAACAGTAGGCGTCGGTTTGACCTAGGGCTCCTTTAGGAGGCCCAAAGTCAGAACCAAGACAGCTAAGGTTGTATAAACTAATATTTTATTGTTTTATGGTGTTTTGGACTAACCCTGGATGCAGGACCAAAGGAACGAGTGTCTGCAGCTCAGAGAGCCTCAAAGAAACGAGGCAACAGCTGACCAGGACGCTCGGAGTGTCCCGGGCGCCCCCAAGGTGAACACAAAACACATAAAACAAGAACATGCGTCGAAAGCTCATCTCCCGGGCGCCCCCGTTGCTCTCAAGCGCCCCCAGCGTCCCGGGCGCCCCCAATAGCAAGCCATCGAAGCACAAGCCAACGAAGCCAAGGGATAAGGTTTGACCCGGTCAACCCGGGCGCCCCGAGCGCTCCGGGCGCCCCGGTCAAAGCTGATCCCGAATGTAAAGGGATCAGAAGCTGACCGAGCAACTACCGGATCGATTGACACGTGGGGGGGGGGGGGGGGGCGCCCCCGACGTTCCGGGCGCCCCCAGGGCTATATAAAGGGCCCTCGACCCCAGGCTTCAGAGCATCAAATAATTCAACGCTTCTACGCTCTTCTGCTCTCACGCCTCGCTCCGGAAACCTCCCAACTCGAGCCGACGACGTCCCGCTGCTCCGGAAAAAGACAACCTACATCGGACGTCGGTAAAAGAAGAGCTTCTTGTTTTAAAAGTTTAACTTGCTACATTTGTAATTCAATATTGTAAACTGCTTTTGCGCCTCATATAGAATTGCTCAAAGTAAACGATCAACGATCGTGGGCCTTGGACTAGGAGTCGACCTAGGCTCCGAACAAAGTAAAAAATAATTGTGTTTGCGTTGTATGTTTTAATCTTCCGCTGTGCAAATTCTCTATCTTAAATCCGAACGTTTTCCGATATTCACCCCCCCTCTATTGGTTCTCTCGATCCAACAAGTGGTATCAGAGCAGGAAAGTTCAGATTTGGTGCAACCACCAGTTTGAAAATTTTTTGGATTTTTTTTTATTTTTCTTTTTCTCGTTCGAATTTCTTCTAAATTGTTCGTTCGAATTTTTTAATCGAGGTTGGTGCAACACCCCTCGTTATTTTATTTTCCTTATCCCGCACTACTAATCCAAGACCAAGTCTTGGGAAATTTTTTTTGTTAGTTATTCTCTTTCAGATTAAATGGTCATGCAAGAAGGATTCAGCACAGCCATACCTCTACTTTTCAGTGGAGAAGACTTTTCCTACTGGAAAAGTCGAATGGAGGTCCACCTGAAAACTCAGGTGGACATGTGGATTATCATCCAGTCCAGACTGGAGATACCCAAAAATGCTGAAGGAGTTCCTCAAAGCTACTCAGAATGGGACACCGCTCTGAAGCGCAAAATAGAAGCTGATGCAAAGGCAACCCAGACCCTACAATGCGGTTTAACAAAAGAGGAGCTGAACCGGGTGGGCCCCTTCAACAGTGCTAAGGAGCTGTGGGCAAAATTGATCAAGTTGCACGAAGGAACATCAGACACTCGGATCAGTAAGAGAGATCTGCTCCTGAACAAATTGTATACCATCAAGATGGCCGACAACGAAACAGCAGCCCAGCTTCACGCACGAATCCAAGAATTGATGAACGGTCTTCACACTATAGGTCACAAGGTCGAAAACCGTGACCTAATAAGGTATGCTCTAAATGCTTTCCCGAGAAACACTTTGTGGGCATCTATGGTAGATGCATACAAGGTTTCAAGGGATCTCTCAAAAATTAAACTAGATGAATTATTTTCCGAATTAGAAC
>JAGFNQ010000382.1:0-25330 GCA_024364735.1 Boesenbergia rotunda | reverse complement strand
GGTTTCAATAGAAGTCAATTAAACGAACTTATTTCATATCTTTCTCGAGATTTGGCGAAAGCCAAACTCCGAGTCAAATCCCTCTGACAGGAAGTAAAACTCCTGAAAGAAGGAGCTGACTCTAAATCCTTAACCGAGAAAGTTCAAGAAGGAACTCCTACTCAAGTTGAAAAACTTGAGAAGGAGAACTCCTCCCTGAAAACTCAGGTTAAGGATCTTAGATCAGCTTTAGAACGATTCACATCTGGTTCCAAGGGTCTTGACATGATTCTTGGAAAGCAGAAATCAGTTCTAAATCGATCCGGACTTGGCTATAGAACCAAATCCCGACAAAGATCTTACTTTGCTGTACTGAATCAGTCCAGAGGTAAAGTTCAGGCATGGGTACCTAAACTGTACCTGAACAAACCAACTGGATCAAATCAGTATTGGATCCCCAAGGACAAGATTCACATCTTGCCTAATCATTACCGTGGCTTCAGTCCAGGGGGAGCCAAATTAAAAACTATATTTATTGTTAGATAAAATTTAATTCTTGATTGCAAATTGCATGTTTGATTGTTTATTTAAATTTCTGCAATTTACCATGCTTAGACTTAGGAATGGTTAGTATAAGGACTAAACAAACTTAACTGAAATTTGAAAACATAGTATTGGATGGAGGTGAGATGATAGTACGTTATGGAAACCAATTCTAATAAGATCAAGTTTACTTGGTCTCTTTAGACTGGTGAAACTAGCCGAAGCTACCGATCCAAAATCCAAACTAGTTAGACCAGAACTTTTTCAAAGATTAATTTTGAAAATGAAATTTCATTAAATGGCTTTGTCAAGGAAAGGGTTGATGATCCAATAAGGCTACGGCCAAAGAAGGCCTAGTGCCTCGCCAATACCTGGAAGCTAATTTTTGAATTTCAAATTCGAATTACTTTTTGTCAAATTCAAATCTAACACAACTTTCAGTTAAGTATAGATTCAAACATTCTCTTTCAAAATAAACTTAACTGTTTTCAAAAATTAATTTAATGGTTTCAAAATAAATAATAATTTTTTAAAATAATTTTACTTAACAAAACCTGTCTCACAAAACCCATAAGGCTAACGTGGATGAAAACCTTAGATTTGGGTGAGACAGTAGGATTAAAACTCAATTGTAAAATCCTTAATGCCTAAATTATGAGTTCAGATCATGGTTAAACCATGGTCAACATGGTCAACACGGTCAAACCATGGTCAACATGGTCAAACCATGGTCAACATGGTCAAACCATGGTTAAAAGAGTCAAACCACAAGTCAAAGCAATTCAAACCATGGTCAAACGATGACAAGACATAAAACTTGTCTTTTCCTATAAAGCCCCGGGCGCCCGGAACCACGCGGGCGCCCCCACCATGCCTTTTCCCTCTCTCGAGGCGAAAAGCTGAACCTGACCTTTGACCAGGGCGTCCGGAACCACGCGGGGGTCCCATCACAGTCAAAGCAGCAAAAGCTGCAAGCACGTCCTGAATCGGGCGCCCGGAGCACTCCGGGCGCCCCCATCCAGCTGCAGTCTCTGCCAAAGGCAGTGACCACTGACCCGGGCGCCCAGGAGCTCCCAGGCGCCCCCAATGTAATGTCTATAAAAGGGATCCGAATCCCCTTCTCTTCCCACACCAAAAACCAACTTCCTTCCTCCTTCTCTTCCTTACAAGAAGATCAAGAGACCTTGCAAGCTCTCCTCAACCATGCCTCCCCGAGCCGCCCGGTATAATTTTTATTTGCATTTAAATTAATTTTTAATTTTATTTAATGCAATACCTTCATACTTCTTTTAAATTCCTTCTCTTAGAAGACGTCGACCAAACCCGGCCAACCCCGGTGCCGAACCAAGTCCCGACCCTAGGTTCCCTACTCTAGAATTATGTAATAAGTTTGCTCAAACCATTTACAAGCCTATCAAGACAAGCTATCTTAATAGACATTTCTTTGCCCAATCATGCCCCATAGCCATGAATATTATAAACTTCTATCAGTTAGATAATGTTGTCTTCTGCACTCATACCATTAATGAATCCTTATGTGCAGAATTCTACAATAACATAGTTCGACAAGATAATCTCATGTTTCACACTACTGTTCAAGGGATACCTCTGTCTATCACCCCTACTTTGCTGAATCGATTCCTTGGACTGCGACCCTCCCAGTCCACATTCTGCTTCTATCCACCTAGGAATCCTCCATTTGATCCTCCCTACTCTCACATTACCTTAGACACTATCCACTCCTACTTCTATAGGGAAGCTAGACTCCCTGCAAATAGACGATTCTAAGTCGTTGACCTTCAGGCACAGGATTATGCCCTGTATAGAGTCCTGGTCCGCTGTATCTTACCACTCTCCACTAGAGATCTCGGCACCATGCGACCCTTTGATGCCTTCCTTCTGTATGCCCTAGTCCATCACCTTGACATTGACATTGGACTGCACATGTTTCATACTATTCTGCATGTATCCAGTGTTACGACCCAGGGACGAGTGCGCACTCCATACTGCCACATCATCACCTCCCTCCTTCATCACCACGGTCGTGACATTACCATGGGTGAAATAACCGCTATGACCGACTTTGATGAAATAGGATTTAGGAACTTCTCGTTAACGGGTCTAGAGGTATCGGCCACCGGGGTTTTGAGTTGGAGACGACAGCAGGCCGGGGCTCCGATTGACTCAGACGAGGAGGTAGACGTGGATGTTGGCGACATAGCGGCAGCAGCCCGAGCATACATAGACGAGCCTCCACCACCGACCCTCGACCAGCGCCTCACACAGATATAGACGGAGATCCACAGTCTCCGGGAGGAGGTCGAGGCCTATCACATAGAGCAGATGGACGCTCGGTAGAGCCGATCGAGAAGTGGCTGATGCACGATACATTGAGATGATGGCACGATTCGATTCATGGCAGCCCGACCCATCTGATCATCCCGGTCCCTCGTCCTAGATTTGCTTAGTAACTATTTGACTGCCCCTACTCAGTAGGGTTGACTTATGTTTGACCTGTGTGACTGCGTTGAATTCTGAGTACTTGTTCTGTTTGACTAGCTGACCTATGGAAATGAACACTTGAACAGCAGTTAGGATTGTGTTCTGTAGAATAGATTAACTCTACTTTTGATTTACTTACTGTTTTTTATTTAAAAATCAGTTTCTAAAAGAATTTTGAAAAACTGTCTTTCTTTAATTTCAAAATCAGTTTTATTTCAAATCTTTTTCGACTTAGTTTTATTTTTAAAACTACCCCCTTTCAAAACTAGGGCTTTTTCGCAAATGAACTTAGCCTAGGCCCTAACCCTAGAAATGCATGCACCTATAGATTTAGAAGTCAGCATCTCACAAGCACTTTAGGGTACTTTTTGATTGATAACCTAGAAAGGGTTGAGATGCTTAGGTCTTTGCCTTAATTCAAGATGCTTTAAGTCAGTGCATCTGCAGTAATTGGGGCACTAAATACAACTTACACAGCAATCAAGTTAAGTGTCAAGTTTAGCAAATCTAACTTGAACAGAAACACTTAACTTGACTAACCCTAGCAAAAACTACTGCTTATAACAGTTAGTGAGTAGCTAATTGGGTTAGACAGGTCCCTACAAGAGAAAATCAACTAATTTGGTTTAAGTCTTATCATGAATTGGTTCAGTGCAGCAACCTCATGCAAATATTTTTCCTTTATGAAAGTTATTCCCTTTATGCAATTTAATTTCTGCTATATTTATCTGTTTTTGATATATGACAAAGGGGGAGAGATAAGAAAGGAGAGAATTTAAAATTTTCTATTTAAAATGGTTTTTTTTTTGTTATTTTTGTCTCTCAAAAATTTTTGTTATTTTTGTCTCTCAAAATTTTAAAATCTATCCAAATTAAGCTTTTCAAAATTTTCAAAGTACTCAAGCTTTTCAAAATTTTCAAAGTACTTAAGCTTTTCAAAATTTTTCAAAATTTTACTAAGTACTTAAGCTTTTTCAAATTTTCAAAACTTTACTAAGTACTTAAGCTTTTTCAAATTTTCAAAACTTTACTAAGTACATAAGCTTTTTCAAATTTTCAAAATTTTACTAAGTACTTAAGCTTTTTCAAAATTTTTCAAAACTTTACTAAGTACTTAAGTTTTTCAAAACTTTACTAAAGTACTTAAGTTCTCAAATTCTCAAAATTTTCCTAAGTACTTAAAACTGAAGCTTTTCAAACTCTAAGTAGTTAAAATGTTCAAATTTTACCAAGCACTTTAAAACTTAAGTTTTCAAAACTTTTGAGTACCTTAAACTTAAGGCGTCAAAATTTTCAGTACTCAAAACTTAAGTTTTTCAAAACTCTTCTTAAAGTTTTTTAACTTAAAATCTATTCTCCAAAACCCCACGAATTTTTGAAAAATCTAGGGGGAGACTCCTTCTAGGGGGAGGGAACAAACGGTAATTTTTATGCTTTGATTAAACTTAACTTTTTGAACCAGGGTTGCCATAAATCAAAAAGGGGGAGATTGTTGGTGCTGAAAGCACCCAAGTCGAACCTGAGTTTTGATAATGGCAACAGGGCTCAAAAGTTAAGTCTTACTTGTTATCTAACAAGTTACTCTAGTGTGCAGGTTACAAAGCCCTAACGAAGGACTGCTAGGCACTGGCAAAGGAATGCCAGGGTACAAAGCCCTAGCGAAGGACTGCTAGGCACTGGCGAAGGAATGCCAGGGTACAAAGCCCTAGCGAAGGACTGCTAGGCACCAGGCGAAGGACAGCTTGGGACTAAAGCCCTAGCGAAGGACTGCTAGGCACCAGGCGAAGGACAGCTTGGGACTAAAGCCCTAGCGAAGGACTGCTAGGCACCAGGCGAAGGACAGCCTGGGACTGAAGCCCTAGCGAAGGACTGCTAGGCATCGGGCGAAGGACAGCTCGGTATCCAAGACCTGGCAAAGGACCGCTAGGCAAAAGTCCAACCAAAGGAGCGGTTGGCATCAGGTACATTCTCCCGAGAGGAGTAGGTGAGGACGCGTTCCCCGTCGAGAGGGAACAGTGGGCATCGGTTCGACCTAGGGCTCCATTTAGGAGGCCCAAAGTCAGAACCAAGACAGCTAAGGCTGTACAAACTAATATTTTATTATTTTATGGTGTTTTGGACTAACCCTGGATGCAGGACCAAAGGAACGAGTGTCTGCAGCTCAGAGAGCCTCAAAGGAATGAGGCAACAGCTGACCAGGGCACCCGGAATGTCCTGGGCGCCCCCAAGGTGAACACAAAACACATAAAACAAGAACATGCTTCGATAGCTCATCTCCCGGGCGCCCCCGTGCTCCCGGGCGCCCCGCTGCTCCCGGGCGCCCCCAATAGCAAGCCATCGAAGCACAAGCCAACGAAGCCAAGGGATAAGGTTTGACCCGATCAACCCGGGCGCCCCGAGTGCTCCGGGCGCCCCAGTCAAAGCTGATCCCGAATGTAAAGGGATCAGAAGCTGATCGAGCAACTACCGGATCGAGTAACACGTGGGGGGGCGCCCCCGACGTTCCGGGCGCCCCCAGGGCTATATAAAGGGCCCTCGACCCCAGGCTTCAGAGCATCAAATCATTCAACGCTTCTACGCTCTTCTGCTCTCGCGCCTCGCTCCGGAAACCTCCCAACTCGAGCCGACGACGTCCCGCTGCTTCGGAAAAGACAACCTACATCGGACGTCGGTAAAAGAAGAGCTTCTTGTTTTAAAAGTTTAACTTGCTACATTTGTAATTCAATATTGTAAACTGCTTTTGCGCCTCATATAGAATTGCCCAAAGTAAACGATCAACGATCGTGGGCCTTGGAGTTGGAGTCGACCTAGGCTCCGAACCAAGTAAAAAATTTCTGTGTTTGCGTTGTATGTTTTAATCTTCCGCTGTGCAAATTCTCTATCTTAAATTCGAACGTTTTCCGATATTCACCCCCCCCTCTATCGGTTCTCTCGATCCAACACCAAGTGGGTATAAGATGGTGAAGGGAATGGGGCACAATTCATTATAGCTGCTGAAGGGTTTCAGAATTATTTCTGAGGTCAACCGTTGATCTTTCGATTAATTGGAGATCATGATGTACTACTAGGTGCCACTCATGATCGTTCTATAATTAATTGATTAATTATAGACGGTCAACATAAATCGAAAGCCTATTGAGTCACACGCACTACGAGTAATCCGAGGGATTTAAAACGAGTTGAAAATTGGATTTTCCAATCAAGAGAGATTAGGTTTGGTTGAGCCAAACGATAAGTCGAATCTGAATTTTTTAGAGACGCATCGGAAGCGTAAAATGGCTAAGACTTTTGAAGACTTAATAGATGAATTAAATAAGTTTAATTCATTGGGGCGTGGCTTGGATGGGCCGACCAAAGAGGGCCTCCATCCTCTTTGCTTGGCCGGCCACAACAAAGGAGAGAACCAAGTTTTTGGTTCAATTTATAAAATAAACCAAGTGTGGTTTGTTTTATAAAATAATAGATGATATAAATTTTTATATAATAAACCAAGATTTGGTTTATTTTTCATGGAAATTAAAATTAACCATGGATTGGTTTATTTTATAAAATCAATCATGGATTGATTTACCATAATAAGAAAATTTATTCCATAGGAGAGAAGAGACTTGATTGATTTTTATCATGAATTAAAATATGATTTTAACCATGATATAAAATCAAACTTGGCATGATGGAATAAGTTATTCCATATTTGAGAGGCTTGACGGTTGAGAGGTCACTATATAAAGGACCCAAGGCAAGGCTTGGGAAATAATCGAAGTGATGAAGGCATAGGCTCTCTCCCTCTCTTTCTCTCCTTCTCTTCTCCCCTTCTTGCCGTGCGCCAACCAGCCCCAAGAAGGAGCACCAGCCGGCCATCTTTTTGTGGTTAGTCTTCTGACTTCTCTCTTGGTTTTTCTCGTCGCGTTCTCGGAGAATCTAGTAGTTCTTGAGAACACGAAACTCGTGGCTTTGCGAAGTCATCCCGAAGATACTCGGCGTGGACGCGAATAGAGGCGGAGCTTCCAAGGGACGCTTACGGTTGGATCTCGTCCCTTCCTTCGAGTTACGCGAGGTAATATGTAAATTAGTTTACGTTTCTGCAAAATTTTAAATATATGATCATGTCTACACAAGATAAAATTGCATGCTTAGATGTGTGGTTAAATAATTTGAGAAATTATTTATGCTAAACCTTCAACTGCACGTAATTAATTTTAAAATTACGAACCCACATCCATGTCAACATGCACCCGGTCCCAACAGTGGTATCAGAGTGAGATTTGTGTTCGACATAATCATATAATTATTTTTACGGAAAGCTTTGTCATGATCTCAATTTTGGAAAATTTTCCAATTATGGAAACTTTCCAATTATGGTAAATTTTCGATTTAGGAATTTCAAAGTTTGGAAATTCTCATGAAATTTCGCAAACTTTTGAAATATCTCTGTTTCTAAAATTTTATGATAATTGTGAAAACTTTTAATTTTTGGAAACATTCCGATTTTCAAAATTTTTGATTTTGGAAATTTTCCAATTTTGGAAAAACGTAAGTTTTCATTGTACCAGAAACTTACAATTATTCTGAAAACCTTTTATTTTTGGAAACTTTCCATTTATGGAAAGCTCACAATTTTGGGCACTTTCTTTCAAGAATATCTAGACAAATTATGGGAATATTAATTGGCATTTAAATTCATAATTGGAAATTAAATTATTTACAAAATTCTTTATTTTGGATTGAGCCTCGGGGAGCCTTCCAATTTAAAATTAGTTGTTATAATTAGATTTCCTAAATTGAATTTAAACTGTCAAATTCTTATTTTGGATTGAGCCTCGGGGAGCCGTCCAAATTAATTTATTGATATTAATTTTCCATAAATAAAATATGTGATCAAATCTTGGAAATTTTTGAGGTGATTCTCAAACAATAATTTCCTTATTTGATTTATGAGATGATGCTCTTACATATTATTGTCTCCAAAATTAATTAGGAAAATTGTTTCCTATAGAGTATATTTCCTTAAATAAGATTTTCATGAAAATAATATGTGGTTGAATTAAGGAAATTTGTCTCTTAATTTAATAAGATTTGATTTAGAGAAATCAAAGTCTTAAATATATTATTTTCGAAATTGATTATGATAATTCAGGAATTTGTTTCCCAAAATAATTCATTAAATAAAGTATGAAATTAGAATTAGGAAATCCGGTTCCTAATTCAATTAATGTGACTTGATAAATTAAGTCACATACATACTTTATTAAGGAAATCGTTAGAACATGACATAATTATATGTCATGAATGTGCATAAAAGAAAAGGATGAGACCCAAAACCCCTTACAAAATATTAAGGCCAATACCTTCCATTAATATGGTTAGAACCGGAGTTTTATTTCTCATTTGGGTTGATGGACACATCCATGCCCGGCTTGAACCTCAACATGTTCAAACCATGAAATTAGTTTATAATTAATATAGTTGGAGTCAGAGGTCAATCCTTAGTTTTGGTTGTTGGACACATCCAAGCCTGACTAAACGGTTGAATGAGCTCCAACCATATTAAAACTATTTCTTGATTAATGGGTCAGCCTTAAGCTTGGAGCATCGATTTGTTGTGCCACAGCCAAGGTCGATGTAAAGAGAGGTGCAGTTGGGTTCTATGTATATTGTTGCATACTTGTTAATGAGTTAACAACCCAATGATTTATGCAAACATTCAATTAGTTGATAGCATAAAGTGATAGTTACATATATGTGATATGTAATCGGTGTAATTACCTACCTTCATAGCTAAGAAAAACTTGATGGCCACAGTCATGGTTGTTCTTATCCATGGTTGGATATCAACCTATTTGGAGATGTTCCTACGATCTCCCGAATTAAAAAAAAGGGTTATTCAATTCGAAAAATAAATAGGATTTATTTAATGTATATTGATGCATTCTTTATCATTCTCATCACATAACCTTAATTTGTATTTCTAGGATAATCACCCGATCATGTCTTCTCTGAATTTGCGTTCCATTTTGGACACCAATAAGCTGACTGGGCCAAACTTCATGGACTGGTTTCGAAACCTGAGGATAGTCCTCAAGGCAAAAAAGCTTGCTTATGTCCTTGAAGAACAACTTCCCAACCATCCTCCTGAAGATGCAACTCCAGACCAATTAGTGGCCTATCAGAAACATGTGGCCGATTCTGAACTTGCGAGTTGCATCATGCTGGTCGCTATGGTACCTGAGCTATAAAAGCAGCATGAGCATATGGATGCTCATACCATCATCTTCCATCTTCATGAGCTGTTTGACGAGCAGGCGAGATCCGAAAGGTTTGAGGTCTCCAGACTCCTCTTCACCTCTAAGATGCAGGAAGGCACTTCTGTTTCATAGTTTGAGTTGAAGATGTTGGGGTACATTGAGCGACTAGGCACACTCGGATTTGCAATGGATCACGAACTAAGTATTGACTTAATTCTGCATTGTTTGCCCAAGAGTTACTCACAGTTTGTGATGAACTATTGGATAAACAAACTGGAAACTACCATTCCTGAGTTGCTTAACCTGCTGAAGACTGTAGAGCCTTCTGTAAAGCAGGATTAAAAGATGGTACTGTTAGTTGGTTCCTCAAAGAAAGGCTCTAAGAGGAAGCCCAAAGAACAAAATAAGGGAAGGAAGAAAAGGGCCAAAAAGATTGAAAAGACACTAAAAGGCACTTGCCATCATTGCGGCAAGGAGGGCCACTGGCAAAGAAACTGCAAGGTTTATCTTGAGTCCTTGAAGAAGAAGGCTTCCGATGCCCCATCCTCTTCAGGTATCTTCGTTATTGAATGTCACTCTATTTCCTCGTACACCTGGGTACTTGATACTGGGTGTAGCTCACATATATGTAATGACTTACAGGGGCTAAGGAATAGAAGAAGACTCGTCAAGGGAGAAGCGAATTTGCGAGTTGGAAATGGAGCAAAGATTGCTGCTGTTGCCATCGGAACATATTTGCTAAAGCTCCCTACTGGACATGTCTTAGAATTGGATAATTGTTATTTTGTTCATTCGTTAATAAAGAACATTGTATCTATTTCATGCTTGAATGAAAAGGGTTATCATTTAACTTTTAGTAACAATTGCTGTTACATAACTTTAAATGGTGTTCTTTATGAGACCGGAACTTTATGCAATGGTATCTACACGTTAGATTTATCTGGTGACGTTTTCAATATCAAAGATAGCAACAAACGTGCTCGAATAGATAATCAAATAGACTCCTATATGTGGCATTGTCGTCATGTAAGCAAGAAACGCATGACCATTTACACCGATGTGGAATTCTGGAATCATTTGAACCTGGTTCATTTGATACATGTGAATTATGCTTAAAAGGCAAGATGACCAAATTACCCTTTTCTAAAAAAGGTGAACCAATGGGAGAATTGCTTGGTCTAATACATACTGATGTATGTGGACCAATGTCAACTCTTGCACAAGGAGGCTATAGCTACTTCATTACCTTTATCGATGATCACTCACGATTCAGGTATGTGTTCTTAATGAAACACAAATTTGAAGCTTTTGAGAAATTCAAAGAGTTCAGAAGTGAAGTAGAGAAACAGCTTGGCAAAAGTATTAAGATACTTCGATCCGATCGGGGTGGTGAATACTTAAGTCAAGAGTTTCAAGATTATCTTAGGGACAATGGGATATTGTTTCAATGGACTCCGCCATATACACCACAGCATAATGGTGTATCTGAGAGGCGTAACCGAACCTTGATGGACATGGTTAGATCTATGATGAATCATGCAACTCTTCCAAAATCCTTTTGGGGCTATGCGCTTAAGACAGCTGTTTACTTACTAAACAGAGTCCCGACCAAGGTAGTCTCTACTACTCCATATGAGACGTGGAATAGTAAGAAACCTCATTTATCTCACCTAAAGATATGGGGTTGTCCTGCTTATGTAAAGCGGACTGTATCAGACAAATTGGATGCCAAGTCTGATAAATGTCTATTTATTGGATACCCTAAGGAAACGAAAGGTTACCAATTCTATCATCCCTTAGAACAAAAGGTGTTTGTTTCAAGGCATGCTGTATTTCTAGAAAAAGAATTTCTTTTACAAGAAAACAGTGGGAGTAGCATTGAACTTGAAGAAGTTCAAGAAACTGCAATAGACATTACAGAGACACCTAGTCTAGACCCACAACCAATAACTCATAATGATGAGCTATCAGTTGAACCTAAAACAACACCACTTCTTCGTAGGTCTGATAGGACACGCAATATTCCAGAGAGATACAGATTTCTCATAAGTGAATCTAACGACGTGTTACTCATTAACGATGACGAACCTATCAGTTATGAAGATGTTCTGAAAAATTCAGAAAGGGATAAATGGCTTGAAGCCATAAAGTCGGAAAAGGATTCCATGTACAAAAATCAAGTATGGGACTTGGTTAACCCACCTGAAGGGATTAAGCCCATAGGGTGCAAGTGGGTTTTCAAGAAGAAAATTGACATGGAAGGTAATGTTGTTACCATTAAGGCTAGATTAGTGGCAAAAGGATATTGTCTGAAACAAGGAATTGATTATGACGAAACCTATTCGCCAGTAGCTATGCTTAAATCCATTCAGATGCTCCTGGCCATATCAGCTCGTTATGATTATGAGATATGGAAAATGGATGTGAAAACAACATTCCTTAATGGAAACCTGCTTGAGGATGTATACATGATACAACCTGAAGGTTTCACATCAGTTAATAAAACCAAAGTATGCAAGCTTCGACGATCCATATACGGACTAAGGCAAGCATCCAGGAGCTGGAACATTCGTTTTGATGAGACAATCAAAGAGTTTGATTTCTCACAAAATCCTGACGAACCTTGTGTGTACAAGAAGGTTAGTGGGAGTGCAGTTGTATTCCTAGTGTTATATGTCGATGATATATTACTTATAGGAAACGATATATCAGTCTTACAGTCAGTTAAAATTTGGTTGTCCAAAACTTTCTCCATGAAAGACCTGGGAGAAGCAACCTATATCCTTGGGATTAGAATCTATAGAGATAGATCAAAACGATTGTTTGGTCTTTCGCAGTCTACATATATAGACCGAGTGCTAGAAAGGTTTAGCATGTCAGAATCCAAGAAAGCTTACCTTCCCATCAGGCATGGGATCAACCTTTCGAAGTCTATGTGTCCGCGCACAGAAGACGAGAGGATTTGCATGAATAAGATTCCTTATGCATCCACGATAGGATCTATCATGTATGCTATGTTATGTACTAGGCCCGATGTATCGTATGCTCTGAGCGTCACAAGCAGATACCAGTCTGATCCAGGAATGGATCATTGGGCGGCTGTCAAGACAATCCTCATGTACTTAAGAAGAACTAAGGATGTGTTCCTAATATATAGAGAAGGTGATATGGTAATACGTGGGTATACAGATGCCAGTTTCCAGACAGATAAGGATGACTCCAAATCTCAGTCCGAATACATATTTATTTTGAATGGAGACGCAATAAGTTGGAAGAGTTCTAAGCAAGACACCGTAGCGGATTCTACCACGTAAGCGGAATATATTGCAGCTTCGGAAGCAGCAAAGGAAGCAGTCTGGATCAAGAAGTTTGTCTCAAAACTTGGTGTGGTTCCAACCATTGATGAAGCAATACCGGTTTACTGCGACAACAATGGAGCTATTGCACAAGCAAAGGAACCAAGGTCTCATCAGCGATCCAAACATGTGCTTCGCCGCTATCATCTGATCAGAGAGATTATAAGTAGGAATGATATACAAATTGAGAAAATTCCCACTGAAAGTAATTTAACGGATCCTTTAACTAAGGCCTTATCTCAAAGCAAGTTTGAGGGTCATGTTAGAGCCTGTGGTATTGGGTACCGTAGCGATTGACATTAGGCCAAGTGGGAGTTTGTTAGTGATATGAGAGAAGTGTCCTAAGGTAATCGCCTTATGATTGTAATCATTTATTTTAATAAATGAATATTCACTATTTGAGTATACATGTTTGTGTATTTGATTGAGATCTTAAACTCATTTACTGAATGTCCGCAATACAATTCACAGCATGAGAGAATTTGTGATGAATTCACAACTAGTGATTATCTCTAAATGTGCAATTGTGAAGTATTGAAATTGTCCCTAGTCGATGAATTGATAAATACGGACACTATCAATTCTATTGAAACTAGCATGAGTTATTATCTAATCAGCTGATTCTCACTGGCTGGTGACATTGAGATGTTCGGAGATAAACATGAATGCTAGTTAAGGGAACTAGTTCATTAGAGTGACTGGCTGTAAAACTTCATATGGTAGTCTACATATAGATATGTCAATGAAGTTCTTACTACAGCTTAAGTACGATGTTCCTTTGACTTGCGGTGTTCAAGTCATCTTGGTCATGGAGACTTATACTTTGACATCTTAAGCAAGCATCTCCAAGGAGGTGTGGACCCAGGATGATTGGGTATAAGCCGAAGTGCTCGAAGATGTTTGAACAGCCTACAAAGGATTCACCACTCCTTGCGAGGAGATGTATACCCGAGGCCTATCGTCGGATTGTTACTCGAAGCGTCTGGCCAGAGCATGACATGTTCAGAGTATGAATTTCTTAAATACATGAGAGTAATTAGAATCCGTAGGACGAGAAAACGTTACTTGGGCTAGGTGTGACATAGTCAGCCTAGTGGGGGACTAACACACATAGACCATGTCCTGAACCAAGTGGGTATAAGATGGTGAAGGGAATGGGGGCACGATTCATTATTGCTGCTGAAGGGTTTCAGAATTGTTTCTGAGGTCAACCGTTGATCTTTCGATTAATTGGGAATCATGATGTACTACTAGGTGCCACTCATGATCGTTCTATAATTAATTGATTAATTATAGACGACCAACATAAATCGAAAGCCTATTTAGTCACACGCACTACGAGTAATCCGAGGGATTTAAAACAAGTTGAAAATTGGATTTTCCAATCAAGAGAGATTTGGTTTGGTTGAGCCAAACGATAAGTCGAATCTGAATTTTTCAGAGACGCATCGGAAGCGTAAAATGGCTAAGTCTTTTGAAGACTTAATAGATGAATTAAATAAGTTTAATTCATTGGGGCGTGACTTGGATGGGCCGGCCAAAGAGGGCCTCCATCCTCTTTGCTTGGTCGACCACACCAAAGGGAGAGAACTAAGTTTTTGGTTCAATTTATAAAATAAACCAAGTGTGGTTTGTTTTATAAAATAATGGATGATATAAATTTTTATATAATAAACTAAGGTTTGATTTATTTTTCATGGAAATTAAAATGAACGGTGGATTGGTTTATTTTATAAAATCAACCATGGATTGATTTACCATGATAAGGAAATTTATTCTATAGGAGAGAAGAGACTTGATTGATTTTTATCATGAATTAAAATATGATTTTAACCATGATATAAAATCAAACTTGGCATGATGGAATAAGTTATTTCATATTTGAGAGGCTTGACGGTTGAGAGGCCACTATATAAAGGACCCAAGGCAAGGCATAGGAAATAATCGAAGTGATGAAGGCATAGGCTCTCTCCCTCTCTTTCTCTCCTTCTCTTCTCCCCTTCTTGCCATGCGCCAACCAGCCCCAAGAAGGAGCACCAGCCGGCCATCCTTTTGTGGTTAGTCTTCCGACATCTCTCTTGGTTTTTCTCGTCGCGTTCTCGGAGAATCTAGTAGTTCTCGAGAACACGAAACTCGTGGCTTTGCGAAGTCATCCTTAAGATACTCGGCGTGGACGCGAATAGAGGCGGAGCTTCCAAGGGACGCTTACGGTTGGATCTTGTCCCTTCCTTCGAGTTACGCGAGGTAATACGTAATTTAGTTTACGTTTCTGCAAAATTTTAAATATATGATCATATCTACACAAGATAAAATTGCATGCTTAGATGTGTGGTTAAATAATTTGAGAAATTATTTATGCTAAACCTTCCACTGCACATAATTAATTTTAAAATTACGAACTCGCATCCATGTCAACATGCACCCGGTCCCAACAGTGGTATCAGAGCGAGGTTTGTGTTCGACATAATCATAAAATTGTTTTTGCGGAAAGCTTTGTCATGATCTCTGTTGGAGACGAGATGGCTATAGAGGGGGGGTGAATATAGCCAGACACCCAAAAGTTGCTCTTTTGAAATCTTTCTCTGCACTTAAGTTAGCAGTAGCGGAAACAAAGCATACGCAGAGAAATAATCTTAACAAAAATGCAGAAACAAAGAATACAAACCAATACGCTAACAATGGTCGTTTACAAGGTTCGGGGATAACTTGCCCCTACTCCTTGGCGTGCCCGTAAGGTGGGTGATCCCTTGATCGTCGGCAGATCAAGCCCCGGTGACCCGGATAAAACAGCGTCTCCTTCTCGGTGGAGAAACCTCTCCACAAGCGTCTCAATAGGATACAAGATAAGCTCACGAGACTAAGAGAAGGATAGCTCACAAAGATGAAACAAGAACGCTCAAGCACCAAGCAACAGAGAGCACAACACACAGCCCAACCAAACTCCTCAAGTTCCTGTCTGTTTTCCCGTTGTCGCTCCTCTGCTTCTAGCCTCGTCTTAAGCATCTGCTCCCATCACCAGGCTCTCCATCAGCATCCACTGAAGCCACAGCCTGACCCCCTGACTCCCTGAGCACTCAGTCCACTGAAGACCCTCTCCAGCTGAGCCTCCGTCAGTTGCCAGCTGCTCTCCAGACGCCGTTGAGACCTGAAACAAGGAAACAGCCAAACCTGCTCCAAGGAAAGCCTCCCATTGACTCTCCTCCAATGTTTGAATCATCCCTGTAAAGCCTGCACACTCCAATAGAAGCTTAGCAATGCATATCAACAAGAATCGGCAATGTATCAGAGAATCGGCAGTGAAAATAGACGTGATCAGAGCTTCTGACAGCGTATTTGAATTAAAGTTCTGCGCCTGATCGGTCACCAGACCGATCCAGAAGTCTTCTGCACACTCCTGATTGGTCCCCAGACCAATCAGGCTCCTGCCTGATCGGTCACCAGATCAATCAGGCTGCTTCCAGACCAATCAGGAGTCATCCTGATCGGTGATAGTGAGAACCTTGCGACAAATGATTGTTCACTAGACCGATCTGAGCAGTATCCCTGATCAGTCACCAGACCGATCAGGAGCAGATCAGCAGGGGAACTCAACTCACTGTTCGCTCTCTGATCGGTCACCAGACCGATCAGGAGCTGTGCAGTGAGTGAAACACACACTCCCTGATCGGTCACCAGACCGATCAGACATCGCTGGATCGGTCACCAAACCGATCCACGAAGGAGCAGCGTGCCAACTCCCTGATCGGTCACCAGACCTATCCAGGGACGCAGACCTAGCCTTCCAAGCTAGGATTTCATTCACCTTAGCCCTCCAAGCTAAGGATTTTTCAATCTAACTCTCCAAGTTGGGAATTTGCACCTAACCCTCCAAGTTAGGACTTTTCACCTAGCCCTCCAAGCTAGGACTTTTCACCTTGCTCTCCAAGCTAGGACTTTTCACCCAACCCCTCCGAGTTAGACTTTCATCCAACCTAGCCCTCCAAGCTAGGCACCTGACCCTCCAAGCCAGGACTTTTTCACCTAACTCTCCAAGATGGGACTTTTCACCTAACCCTCCAAGTTAGGACTTTTCACCTAGCCCTCCAAGCTAGGACTTTTCACCCACCTCTTCCGAATTAGGACTTTTCAACACCTGGCTTCACTCACCAGGACCCGGCTTCACTCACCGGGATTTCCAACACCTGGCTTCACTCACCAGGACCCGGCTTCACTCACCGGGATTTTCATCACCTGGCTTCACTCACCAGGACCCGGCTTCACTCACCGGGATTTCAACCTAGCTTCACAAGCTAGGACCTGGCTTCACTCACCAGGGTTTCATGCCCAGTCCCCGACCAGGACTTTAACCTAAATTCGTTCAACCAAACTTAAATCATTGTCAAACACCAAAACAACAACCGAGCCAGACTGCATCAACAATCTCCCCCTTTTTGTTGTTTGACAACCCGATTTAAGTTTAGATATCAATCAATTGAAGTCTGTTCAATTCTCATAGGGGAATCATGATCCTCCTCCTATAATAACCATAAACTTAATCAGCCATTTTCTCCCCCTTTGTCAAACATCGAAAAGGGTATGGTTATTAAGTTTAAACATCAAACTCCCCCTCAACCAAGGGTCTTTCCCCAAACCCAAAATAATCAAAGGTAATTTTTTTTTGAATCACACATGAAAACATATACAGAATAATATCATGGTCAAGCATGTATATGTTTCATATGACAAGTAAGTCAAAGGATGATTTTTGAATTGCATATGATAGGCATATACCATAAATGTATCATGGCAACAATATATATGCATCATATGACAATAATTATCGCAGTTCCATCAGGCTGATGATCGATACAGAAAAATTTCTGATGTATCTATGAACAATCAGTTTTCAGAAAAATTTCTGTAATTCTGATTCATTCAAGATGAGACTGCATTAACATTCGAAATTTCATGTGAAGACATATACAGAAGTATATCATGGTCAAATACGTATATGCTTCGCATGACAAGTAAGGAATGCATCTGTATCTGACACATAGTCCTGATTGGTCTCCGTGACCAACCAGGTCTGTTGATTACGTGATACAGAAGGATATCTGATTAGTCTGGGGAGCGATCAAATTTCAGAAAAATTTCAGAAACTTTGATACGTTCCTGATCAGACTGCATTAACAATTTGCATCCCATAATAGGAGAGAGGACTCTATTGATATTCGTCATTTCAGAAAAATTCCGAAACACGACATTAAGAACAAGAGTCATGACTCAACAAACTCTTTCTTATGAATTTGAACATTCCAACATAGGTTTGTATCATATCACTATTAAGTACCAGGTTTGTATTACTTGAACAATTTTGTGCTCCCTTAGTACCAGGTTTGTACCAATGGATGATCAAGTATGTTTCAATTGTACTTGGTTTGTATCAGATTTGTGTGTGGTATGATCATTACACTGATACAATGAGAAGAGATTGGCTTGAGGAGGTTTTGGATCAATTTGGAATGATCTGGGAGTTCCTTGATCAGAGTTGGTTTGATCGGTCACCAGACCGATCAGAAGCACCCCTGATCGGTCGGTGGACCGATCAGGGATGATACAGAATGGTTTCTGAAACTGATCAGTTTCAGAAACAAGTTTGTTTCAACTCTTAATCACTCTAATCCCTAATACAATCAGATTTACTCCCTAAATGAGTTCCATTAACCATAAATCATTTAATCAAAACAAGCAATATGATTTGGGTCTCTTAACTAAGCTTCATTTCATATCAAGCATTAAGAATTTCCATGGATCAATATACCATCACTAGGTTGACTGATCAATTATGTTCTAAGCATGTTCTTGGCATGATCTTGAGTTTTCAAAACAGATTTATGTCAAAGCATGATAAGTATGCTCTAAGCATGAACTTGAATGTCAAAACATGTTTGTATCAAAATTCCAAGACAGGTATGCATACCATCATTTGAACAGGAGGTTTATAATCATGGATAGCATGGATGCATTTTGCTATTTATCAACATCAATACATGAATGAAGTCTATGTATGCCAAGGCATGATCAGTGGGAAATCAAACAAGTCATGGAACTTAAAATATCATAACCTATGTGATCATGTTGTTCTTAACCAAAATTAGGTTTGTGCCAATTCCAATGGTTGATCAAAATTCCAAAACATGCTTATTTCACATCATGATCAATTTAAGCTATGTGTTCATATTATTCTTAATCAAAATTGGCATGTCATAGATTAATGTTAATCATCCAAACATCAAAAGTCATGGCATACTCATCTAGATTCATCTCCAAAATAATAAGAAAAGCTTAAGCCTAGGCCTTAAACTCATGTTCTTTGTCTAATCATGTATTGTGAGATTTTCATAATGATTTTCACAAACCATGTGTTCTTCATGTTGGCATAATACATACGAGAAAATCATGACATACTTGATCATGGAAGAACTTAAACACTAAAGTAGATTAAACCATGACTAAGTATTTTAACACATGAATACCATAAAAATCACTAGCCAAGGGATTATATTGTCATAAGATCTAAAACAATGGAGCTCAAAATATTTAATTCGAATTTTCCATAACCATCCATGTGAATGATAATTTTGCCTTTGGTCATGGGTTTGGAGCACCAAATATCAACCTCCCATGTTGATAGATGCTCCCCCTCAAATAATGCTTATACAATTCTAAAGATAGAGGTTTTAGGTACCCAAATTTTGGGACCTAAAGAACCTTCAATCAAAGACTTTGGCACCCATGCCTTAGTCATTTTCTTTTTAACCCTAGGAACATTTGATGATCTAAAATGTGTTCTAGACATTAATGACACAAAGGTCGATTCTTTAGGTCGGTAACCTATACCGGCCTTGTTGTAAACCGCCCTTTGGGAGTTCAAGATCATGTCTAGGGTTTTGGAGCTTGTTGAAAATTTCTCAAGAACAATCTTGAGATTTTCAATTTCACCCTTCAAGATCTTATTCTCATTCTCAAGGGATTTATCATGTAAATCATCAATGTCCTCAACCTTAGAGGATTTCAATTCTTTTACTTCTAAATTTAATGCTTTGACTTTGGCCTTAGATTTCTTAAGCATTTTTGTCAAGCACGGTATTGTTCTATAGCATTTGTCTAACTCCGGAGAGATTACCTCTTCATCATCGAAAGATGATGACGGCGCGGTTGAGGAGCTTCTCGATTCATTATCACTCTCCTCCTTTGAATCTTCTAAGGACACTAGAGTCACATGACAGTGGGTGTTCTCATCCTTCTTCTCCTTTCTTTTGTTACCTGCCACAAAAGCAAACCCTTTCTCCTTTGGGCTTTGGTTAGAGATCTCATGTAGTTCCATTTCACAAAATAGATCTTCTAACTTAACAAAAGATAAATCCTTGGAAACCTTGTAAGCATCCACCATGGATGACCACAAAGTATTCCTAGGGAAGGCTTTGAGTACATACCTCACTAGGTCTCTATTTTCTACCTTTTCATTTATGGAGTGGAGGCCATTGAGGATCTCTTTGAATCTTCTATGGAGTTCACTTACCTTTTCATTTTCTTCCATGGACAGATTTTGGAGTTGATTGTGAAGGAGGTCCTTCTTGGTTATTCGGGTGTCTTGAGTTCCTTCGTGGAGCTCAATGATTTTGTTCCAAAGATCCTTAGCACTTGTAAAAGGACCCACCTTGATCAACTCCTCCTTCGTCATCCCACATTGCAAGGTGACAATAGCTTTGGCATTGGCTTCCCCCTTCCGGATTTGCTCAGCCGACCACTTGGAAAACTCAAGCTCCTTTCCTTCATTATCCTTTGGAAGGGAAAACCGCTCCTTGACAGAGAACCACAAGCTCATGTTGGTTTTGAGATAGAACTCCATCCTTGACCTCCAATATGGAAAATCTGTGCCGTTAAGGAATGGAGGTCGGTTTGTGCTCATTCCTTCTCTTCCAGCCATCTTGTCGATAAGCTCTCGGATGTTAAGCCGTGAACAGAGCCCCAAGCTGTGATACCACTTGTTGGAGATGAGATGGCTATAGAGGGGGGGGGTGAATATAGCCAGACACCCAAAAGTTGCTCTTTTGAAATCTTTATCTGCACTTAAGTTAGCAGCAGCGGAAACAAAGCATACGTAGAGAAATAATCTTAACAGAAATGCAGAAATAAAGAATACAAACCAATACGCTAACAATGGTCGTTTACAAGGTTCGGGGATAACTTGCCTCTACTCCTTGGCGTGCCCGTAAGGTGGGCGATCCCTTGATCGTCGGCAGATCAAGCCCCGGTGACCCGGATAAAACAGCGTCTCCTTCTCGGTGGAGAAACCTCTCCACAAGCGTCTCAATAGGATACAAGATAAGCTCACGAGACTAAGAGAAGGATAGATCTCAAAGATGAAACAAGAACGCTCAAGCACCAAGCAACAGAGAGCACAACACACAGCCCAGCCAAACTCCTCAAGTTCCTGTCTGTTTTCCCGTTGTCACTCCTCTGCTTCTAGCCTCGTCTTAAGCATCTGCTCCTATCACCAGGCTCTCCATCAGCATCCACTGAAGCCACAGCCTGACCCCCTGACTCCCTGAGCACTCAGTCCACTGAAGACCCTCTCCAGCTGAGCCTCCGTCAGTTGCCAGCTGCTCTCCAGACGCCGTTGAGACCTGAAACAAGGAAACAGCCAAACCTGCTCCAAGGAAAGCCTCCCATTGACTCTCCTCCAATGTTTGAATCATCCCTGTAAAGCCTGCACACTCCAATAGAAGCTTAGCAATGCATATCAACAAGAATCGGCAATGTATCAGAGAATCGGCAGTGAAAACAGACGTGATCAGAGCTTCTGACAGCGTATTTGAATTAAAATTCTACGCCTGATCGGTCACCAGACCGATCAGGAAGGACCCTGATCGGTCACCAGACCGATCAGGAAGGACCCTGATCGGTCACCAGACCGATCCAGAAGTCTTCTGCACACTCCTAATTGGTCCCCAGACCAATCAGGCTCCAGCCTGATCGGTCACCAGACCAATCAGGCTGCTTCCAGACCAATCAGGAGTCATCCTGATCGGTGATAGTGAGAACCTTGTGACAAATGATCGTTCACTAGACCGATCTGAGCAGTATCCCTGATCGGTCACCAGACCGATCAGGAGCAGATCAGCAGGGGAACTCAACTCACTGTTCGCTCCCTGATCGATCACCAGACCGATCAGGAGCTGTGCAGTGAGTGAAACACACACTCCCTGATCGGTCACCAGACCGATCAGACATCGCTGGATCGGTCACCAGACCGATCTACGAAGGAGCAGCGTGCCAACTCCCTGATCGGTCACCAGACCGATCCAGGGATGCAGACCTAGCCTTCCAAGCTAGGATTTCATTCACCTTAGCCCTCCAAGCTAAGGATTTTTCAATCTAACTCTCCAAGTTGGGAATTTGCACCTAACCCTCCAAGTTAGGACTTTTCACCTAGCCCTCCAAGCTAGGACTTTTCACCTAGCCCTCCAAGCTAGGACTTTTCACCCAACCGCTCCGAGTTAGACTTTCATCCAACCTAGCCCTCCAAGCTAGGCACCTGACCCTCCAAGCCAGGACTTTTTCACCTAACTCTCCAAGATGGGACTTTTCACCTAACCCTCCAAGTTAGGACTTTTCACCTAGCCCTCCAAGCTAGGACTTTTCACCTAGCCCTCCAAGCTATGACTTTTCACCCACCTCTTCCGAATTAGGACTTTTCAACACCTGGCTTCACTCACCAGGACCCGGCTTCACTCACCGGGATTTCCAACACCTGGCTTCACTCACCAGGACCCGGCTTCACTCACCGGGATTTTCATCACCTGGCTTCACTCACCAGGACCCGGCTTCACTCACCGGGATTTCAACCTAGCTTCACAAGCTAGGACCTGGCTTCACTCACCATGGTTTCATGCCCAGTCCCCGACCAGGACTTTAACCTAAATTCGTTCAACCAAACTTAAATCATTGTCAAACACCAAAACAACAACCGGGCCAGACTGCATCAACGATCTCAATATTAGAAATTTTTCCAATTATGGAAACTTTCCAATTATGGTAAATTTTCGAGTTAGGAATTTTAAAGTTTGAAAATCCTCATGAAATTTCGCAAACTTTTGAAATATCTCTGTTTCTGAAATTTTATGATAATTGTGAAAACTTTCCATTTTTTGAAATCTTTTCAATTTTGGAAATTTCCTATTTTAGAAATTTTCTAATTTTGGAAAAACGTAAGTTTTCTTTGTACCAGAAACTTACAATTATTCTGAAAACCTTTTATTTTTGGAAACTTTCCATTTATGGAAAGCTCGTAATTTTGGGCACTTTCTTTCAAGAAAGTCTAGACAAATTATGGGAATATTAATTGGCATTTAAATTCATAATTGGAAATTAAATTATTTATAAAATTCTTTATTTTGGATTGAGCCTTGGGGAGCCGTCCAATTTCAAGTTAGTTGTTATAATTAGATTTCCTAAATTGAATTTAAACTGTCAAATTCTTATTTTGGATTGAGCCTCGGGGAGCCGTCCAAATTAAGTTATTGATATTAATTTTCTATAAATAAAATATGTGATCAAATCTTGGAAATTTTTGAGGTGATTCTCAAACGATAATTTCCTTATTTGATTTATGAGATGATGCTCTTACATATTATTGTCTCCAAAATTAATTAGGAAAATTGTTTCCTATAGAGTATATTTCCTTAAATATGATTTTCATGAAAATAATATGTGGTTGAATTAAGGAAATCTGTCTCTTAATTTAATATGATTTGATTTAGAGAAATCAAAGTCTTAAACATATTATTTCTGAAATTGATTATGATAATTCAGGAAATTATTTCCCAAAACAATTCCTTAAATAAAGTATGAAATTAGAATTAGGAAATCCAGTTCCTAATTCAATTAATGTGACTTGATAAATTAAGTCACATACATACTTTATTAAGGAAATCGTTAGAACATGACATAATTATATGTTATGAATGTGCATAAAAGAAAATGATGAGACCCAAAACCCCTTACAAAATATTAAGGCCAACACCTTCCATTAATATGGTTAGAACCGGAGTTTTGTTTCTCGTTTGGGTTGATGGACACATCCATGCCCGGCTTGAACCTCAACATGTTCAAACCATGGAATTAGTTTATGATTAATATAGTTGGAGTCAGAGGTCAATCCTTAGTTTTGGTTGTTGGACACATCCAAGCCTGACTAAACGGTTGAATGAGCTCCAACCATATTAAAACTATTTCTTGATTAATGGGTCAGCCTTAAGCTTGGAGCATCGATTTGTTGTGCCACAACCAAGGTCGATGTAAAGAGAGGTGCAGTTGGGTGCTATGTATATTATTGCATACTTGTTAATGAGTTAACAACCCAATGATTTATGCAAACATTCAATTAGTTGATAGTATAATGTGATAGTTACATATGTATAATATGTAATCGGTATAATTACCTACCTTCATAGCTAGGAATAACTTGATGGACTCTAGCCATGGTTATTCTTATCTATGGTTGGATATCAACCTATTTGGAGATGTTCCTACGATCTCCCGAATTGAAAAAAAAGGGTTATTCAATTCGAAAAATAAATAGGATTTAATTAATGTATATTGATGCATTCTTTATCATTCTCATCACATAACCTCAATTTGTATTTCTAGGATAATCACCTGATCATGTCTTCTCTGAATTTGCATTCCATTTTGGACACCAATAAGCTGACTGGGCCAAACTTCATGGACTGGCTTCGAAACCTGAGGATAGTCCTCAAGGCAGAAAAACTTGCTTATGTCCTTGAAGGACAACTTCCCAACCATCCTCCTGAAGATGCAACTCCAGACCAGTTAGTGGCCTATCAGAAACATGTGGCCGATTCTGAACTTGTGAGTTGCATCATGCTGTCCGCTATGGTACCATCGTCTTCCATCTTCATGAGCTGTTTGATGAGTAAGCGAGATCCGAAAGGTTTGAGGTCTCCAGACTCCTCTTCACCTCTAAGATACAGGAAGGCACTGTTGGTGCAGGAAGCACCGTATCGAACCTTGTTTTGATATTGGCAAAGGGTTCAAAGTTAAGTATTATTGGTGATCTAACAATGTTACTCAAGTGTGCAGGAAAGGTCCTAGCGAAGGGCTACTAGGCACCTGGCGAAGGACTGCCAGGAAGCAAAGTCCTAGCGAAGGACTGCTAGGCACCTAGCGAAGGACTGCTAGGCAGCGAAACCCTAAGCCCTAGCGAAGGACTACTAGGCACCTGGCGAAGGACTGCCAGGATACAAAGCCCTAGCGAAGGGCTGCTAGGCACCTGGCGAAGGGCTGCCAGGAAACAAAGTCCTAGCGAAGGGCTGCTGGGCACCTGGCGAAGGGGCTGCCAGGAAACAAAGTCCTAGCGAAGGGCTGCTAGGCACCTGGCGAAGGGCTGCCATGAAACAAAGTCCTAGCGAAGGACTGCTAGGCACCTAGCGAAAGACTGCTAGGCACCTAGCGAAGGACTGCCAGGATCCAAAGCCCTAGCGAAGGACTGCTAGGCACCTGGTGAAGGACTGCCAGGATCCAAAGACCTAGCGAAGGACTGCTAGGCACCAGGGCGAAGGACAGCTGGTACTGAAGACCTGGCGAAGGACAGCTAGGCACATGGCGAAGGACTGCTGGGCAAAAGTCCAAACTGGAGGA
>JAGFNQ010000381.1:98010-163530 GCA_024364735.1 Boesenbergia rotunda | reverse complement strand
CCAGTTCACTTGATTCAGTCCAATCCAGCTCTTGGGTTCAGTCCTAACTTGGGTTTGGTCAAACCTTGGGTTTAATCAGCCAACTTCAGCTCTGGTCCAGCTCAGGCAGTTGAGTTCGGTTTGAGTTCGGCTCAGCAATTGGCTCAGTCCAGCCTTGGGTTCAGCAGTTGTGTTTGGACCTGGGTTCGGTTCAGCCCAGCCAAGCATTTGAGTTAACCCATCTTTTGGGTTCAGTAGTAGGATGGAAGCAACAGACGGCTAAGATCATTCTGACTTCATCCAACGGTCGAATCTCATCCGATATGATCCAAAATTTGATGATGTTGATCAAGGGTCAGGATCTGCCTCCCCAGTAGCTCGATCCTCCAAATTTGCAATGGATGGCTCAGATCAACCTAATCTTTGAATGAATGATCTAGATCCTCTAATCTCGATCCAATGGTTGATGATCTCTGATTTAGATGAAACCTTCAGATCTTGATCTATGGTCATAATTGATTCTATCTTGAACTCGGATTGACCAGAAGTTGACCGGATGGCTCAGATCTAGCCGTTCTCTGGAATAGACGGCTCCTATTAATCCGATGCTTGATCCCTTTGATCTAGATCCAATCCTGACTCAAGTCTGATCCAATTTGATCTAGGTCCATGATCAATTGAAGCCTACAAAATGATATTCAAATTTAGTGCCAAAATATCCCAAATATACAAAGATTTGAATTAAAAGCCAAAATAGAGGGAATACATGAAACCTAATAACAATTGCAAACTTAAGCATATAAAATGTGAATCAAACATGGATTTAAGAGCCTAAAATAATCAACAAAATGGTGGTTATCACCTGGCGCCAAGAAGGCTTGGCAGACAGGTCAACAGCCAGATCGACGGATAGATCCCCTGCGCCCGCAAATCCCCTCCAAGAGGAGGAGGGGGGACGGGGCGTGGCCAGACCATCGACAAGGGCGGCCAGGTCGCCTTTCAGCCATCCGACCAGATAAATGCGTAGTTTCCAGTACTCTTCGAGCTTGCCCCGACCTGGAGCAGGGCTTGGCACCGCCAGCGAATGGCTATCCATGCTCTCCCTCGATGGCTAACACTCGGACTGGATGTCCAACTCAGGTCAGATTGGTCTCATGGTAACCCCCGACCCGGGGCATACCCTGCGTTATCTCTCCTTACCAGGCGGATGCGTGGCGCCCCACGCTCCCTGGTCCTTACCTGACTCGGTCCCCAACATTTGGACCTGCCAGTCAGCGCTCTGGGTATGGCTGTCCCGCCCTTACGCCCCTGCACATCCTTACATCCAGGGTACGACCCTGTTAACGGGGTTCCTCATGCCTTATCTACCTCTGACATCTCCTCGCGGCTAACCCGCGCTTCCAGTGCCCTCGTACTATGCATCCAGAGTACTGTGTACCCAGTACTCATGTACTGCCGGAGCACCTCGCGTCATGCCGCGCCACTCTTCAGTGCTCTAGGCGAGTTGACAGCCACCACCCTCTTGTCCCATCAGTATGAGCCAGGTCTGTCAGCTTCCTCGATTATATAAGCTTGACACTCCCCCTATTGCAGGTACAGGCGCGCGAGTTCTCGCATCCCTTGCCCCCTTTCAATTCAGTTTCCACTTATCTGCCCTCGGAGACTGACTTGACCGTCGGAGTGCTTGACCGGAGATTTCCCCGGCGGGTTCGCTGACGGCCTCTATTTTGTAGGGACGTGGCAAGGCGCGGTCGACAACCGGCCACCTCATCGGCTCGTGGTGCCCGAGAGGCCTGTCTGGCCTATGTGACTGCTACCTCACTTCGCGATAGGATCAAGTACAAAGAAGACAGAAAAAAAAACTGAGCAAAGGAAAAGATACAAAGCCAGATTTGTTACGAGGGTAAAACCAAAAAAGTATTGAAAAAAATATACCTTTTAATAAATATAAAAATAATGTGTATTTTTTAGTCAAATCAAAAAGTTAAATGTCTTCTGTCCTAAATTACTATTTGACTTTGTTTTCCAAAAATCATAATGATGGTTATACTTCTACCTTGTATACGAATGTAATGGAATCATAATTTAAAGAAATAATATTGTAACGGTTATGTATAATGTTTTAGAGTAAATTAACTTGCGAGATGAAGTTTTGATTTATTTCGGTTAACTTTTTACCTTGCGGAAATACGCGCAAACGAAGAGAATGGCATAGAATCATAATTAAAATGGAAATAAAGATGAAAAAACAAATAAATTGGATAGAAATCGTAAAAAAGAACAGGTTGCAGTCTAGAACAAAATCTAAAGATAAACTATAATCTATATGATTTAAAATTATAGAGTGAGTTATTAATTCCTAATACAATGACAAAACTCACAGCGCTCCTCTATCTTCATCTCCACGACCTTTGGAACATCATCTTCCCCCTGCCAAATCCTTTCCTATCATCTCAACTCCTTTGATGTCTTTGTCGTGTTCAAGATATCATTCACCACCTAAAGCGGTCTCATTCCTCTACTACGATCTCTGCTCTCACACAATAAGAGGAGGTACAAAAAAAAAAGAAAGATAAATGGTTGAAGGAAGAGTGGCAAAAGATAATATCAACAGAAGTATAGGGCGCGGTTTTGATTTTTTATCAGCGGACAGTGCGGACGGGCCAAGAGGAACGCAAGTTGTCCAGTATGAGATAGAGCCATAAACGAAACATAGCGCCAGTTCTTGGTTCTGAAATCTGGTACTGGGCAGTGACCCAATCCAGAATATCTGGTGGAATGCCAAATCAACCAAAGGAATAACTCTAAATAGGATCAGACTACCCTATTTTCCGACCTATTCCTGAGAACAGGCCTTAATTTTTTGCATCATCATATGATGGTCAAAGCTAACATACGTAATGAGAATCTAAATTATATTTACAAGAGCATTTGGAAATTATATGCCATTGATGGTTTTTAACACCGAAAATCATACAAGCTAGTCCCAACTTTGCACGTATCTCAGCTAACAAAAATATACCGTCAAGACTTATGTTCAGTCCATGGATTCTACTCATCTACAAAACAGGTAGCATGATAAATAGGACGCAAATGCTCTTTCATGCCTTCATCAAGAAACACATTCCATCTACGTGGCAAACGTACAAATGTAGACAATCAACGAAAAATCGCATTGTTAACAGAAATTTCTAGACTCAATGAAGTTTAAGCCAAAATCTAAAACAACACTTAGTAACCAAGCTCTAATACAATGTTCAATGAGTCTTTAAGCCCTCGAACGGGGTAATATACGAAGTGCATCACATTAACAAGACTGAATAAAAAATTTGTGACTGACACTGCAGAAAAAATTCCACTACGCCATCAGAATCCATGCTAGCGTTGAACAAAGCGAAGGCTGAAGAAGCACATTAGTGGAAAGGAACTCCCCCGCTAGAATATTCAACTTCCTGAAGAATAGTCACGTAAATGATCAGCGAAAAGATAAACTGGGTTTTTGTTTTGAAGATGCTTCTGAATCATGTATCCAGCATTATTTCAGTAGAGGCAATGTATCAATGAAATGATGGAGAGGGATTGCATGAAATTGCAACATACCGGAGCAGTAGGTAGTGAGGAAACCCAGTCTGATGCGTGTGTAGGGAGAAGACCCAATGAGTTCAGCTGTCAAAGAGTCAGATAACTTTTTGAAGGTTCCTTGAAATACAACTTGCACTAACTACATAGTTTAGATGATGAGATTTTACCTTCCAGACACCCAATGCCATCGCAGCCAAGTTAAGGGCAATAAAGAGCAATTTGGGTGCAAGAGTATCTACCCTTGGATCCTTGTAAGGTTCAAAAACTGAAGATAGATAAACAGCATTCATATTAAAAATGTGGGAGAATGGAATGTTTATCCATTGGGAGCCTACGTTTACAAAAATGGCAAGTGAAATAACAACGCATCTGAGAAAGCAAATGCAAACTACCAAGAATCGGAAATTGTAGGCTTGCAGCATAAATAAGAGAAAGAAGTTTAAAAAACTGCTTTACATGTGTGTAACCAACAGTTGCTTTGTCTAGTGGTAACCAATCTAGATCCAGAGAGCTTCCAGCCAAAGATTAGGAGTTTTGGATATGTACAACAACATTGTAAAGAGGGATTAATAGAAAATATTTGTAAGAGAAAAAGTCATTTTGCTCTTCACAATTTGTCAAGATTGTAAAAATCGCTAGGCGGTAGTCGGGCAGAGGACTACCGCCTAGCGCCTAGGCGGCGCTAGGCGGCATTAGGCGGCACCACGGTGGGGTGCCGCCTAGACCGACTTTTACAACCATGCAATTTGTTGCCTTTCTAGAGTGCCCCTAGAGAGATACACTACTGAAATATCCTTGCTTATCCTAACAAAGTTCATTATCTCTAGTGTGCAAACTAGGGCACAAACTGATTTGTAACTCAACTTGCACCTTATAAATCCAAGATTTACAATATTTTTGTAGTCCCAAACACATATTATGACATGTGTCAAGAACCTAGAAAAGTTTATTTGACCCAAAATTTGACCACAAGCAGATTGCAAGCAGTGTCAAGTTCCAAGGTGCAAGTACAAATCAGCATACCTCATAAATTCAAATTTTCTAACATTTTTAGAGCTATAATTTCAACTTACAACTTGTATTAAAGCCAAAAATCCAAAAAAAAAAAACATAGTTTTCAAAATTTGACTCCAAGATGATTAGCAAATCAGCTAGTACTCTTGAACTTGACGATATGGTGGAACTGAATGGCTGCAAGCTGATTTTGAGTGAATCAAGTTGTTCTAGAAGGCTAAGATGTTTTAAGAGAGTTTTTTTTAAGAGAGATGAAAAATATGATCGATTAAAGAGTCGAGGGATTATAACAATGTGTAAATTGCAAAAGATGAAAGAAAACCTAGGTTGATAAAGTTGGATTGCCATTGACCTTAACGTGTATTGGTAGAAATTGGCATCAAGCCATCAACACACTATTATTCAAGGTATGATCCAAATTGGTGCAAAGATTGAGATATATATACCTTGCTATCAATATTGTAGTTATTATTAAGTTTAGTAGATCTTAATAGTGACTAAATTGGATGTGTAGAAAAGAGTTAGCATACATATATGGCTGAAAGATTTAAAAAAAAAAAAGATATAACCAACGTAAGAAACACCACAATCCGAGTGATAAAAAAAAAATAAAATGCTGCATAAATGCGAAAGATTTACGCATTATTATATCAAAATAACAATATTAATTATTACAAACCTTTTCCAACTCCTTGAAGAGCACTTATTGGTTGCCAAAGGGCTGAGAAGGTGATACCAATACTGAATAAATGAACTGTACTTCCAGCCATCCACATCATAAACCCCATCATTAACAAGTTCTTGAAAGGGGCTTGAGCCACTTCCCAAACTTTCTTCATAAAGAAAAAGGGGAACATATACCACAAATTAAAAAGACGTGTGACAGGAAAAGAAAAACACAGGCTAATGATAATGCCGTGCAGTTAAGGAAATTGCAAAAAACAAGCAAAATGAAACTAGACATATCACTAAGTGCAATACTTAATGGCAACAAAAAAAATTATTGCAATCTATAAATTCAAGAAGATAGACAAATATTATCCTAGTAATGATGAATTAACAATTAATCACAAAGCATTTGCAATATCAATTACTTCGGAATCCAGTTGTCAGAGACAATAAAAAGCACGATGATTGAAATGTCACCTTCCCCATCAAGAATGTAAATACATGGAACGAAAATGTGTTGTTCATAGGTGAAATACAAATAAACCTAGTTGTATCTACAATCAAGGGAAGCAAACTGAGAAAGAAATAAGAACGCATAAAGATTTTCTTGTCACGCTTTCCCTCTGAAATCTTGTTAGAGTGTCAATATCCGACATGGGAAAGAGGGTAATAAAGACTTAATTATCAGAAACATGGCAAGGTTGAGTCTATAATATGCACAAGCACAGATACGACAATTTTAGAATAAAAGGTTTCATTAACCTTCACAATTTTGGATATAAAAGAGCAACTGTCATTTTAGTTAAATCTTATTTTCTGCCCATCTGAAATCTTGATATGATATTAACCCACAAAAAATCCATAAATTTATGCTTCACTCATAGGCAAATAAAGTAATCCATCAAAAAATGAACCTATAGTGAATAACCCAAACCAAATTCATGTGCCTACGTTTTAGTTTGGTATGCCAACATGAATTGATAGTTTAAAACCAAAATCAAACAACTCAGTTCAGGTCTTTTGTATAAGAATTATATAGGTAAAAAGTATAGCCAGAAAAAAAAAATAGTAAGCATTTATATGAATGTGAAACAAGGGCATTATATATCTTTCCATGCCAGTCTCCATTCTGGTTTGATATAAATCAGATACAAATTTGGTCGACATTAGATTTTAATTTTTGAAACTGAAAAATGTTATAATGTTTTAACTACCAAGGCTCAGGTATCATGGATGTTGATCACTAAACATTGAAAGAAAAAGGGATGATTATTGTAATTAAACTTTGTTTAAAGAATCATCTATATGGACATCTTCAAATAAAAAAGTAAACTAATAGTAAAACAAATTATTTTCAAAAACATGGTCCATGGTGAACCAATATTAAAACTCATTACAATTAGTTTAAAGCATAAGTCTAAAAATAATCATTTGTTGATATGGAGTCCTGATGATGTAGCATATAAGCACATAACAGAGTATGTTAATCTGGATGTCTTATGCAAGAATATACTGTAAGTGTTGCTCCCTTCTCAAGGTGTCAAGGTGACTGGTATTTACCTAAGTTAGTTTAATTAATGCAAATAGATATGACAGATTCTGTGATGATTAATGCAGATGTGTACAAAAAAATTCTATTCTCTTCAGATGATAGATTAAATTTAGTATTTGGATTGTATGCTACATATCCGATTTGTGTTAAACTCATTTTAACCACCATACCTCCAACTACTAGCGTCCACGTTTCACGATGAACAAACTATAACACTGAAAACTTTTGTTTGTACCGTATGTATACCATTTCATTACATAACGCTCCTAGAATTTTCAAACTCGATTTGTTGAAATTTAATAGAGCGTAAACTTCATCTGCATTGCGCAAATACACTTTTTTCTATCAGTTATATGAAAACATCACAAAAACAATTTCCTCAGCTTTTGAAATTTTTCATCCGGAACTTAAATAACTGCAATCGAGCACAAGAACAATCAAAACCCTAAAAATTAGAACCTGTGCCTTCCAAGCCGCTTCAGCGTCCTTCTTCTGCCGGCTGGCATTTGCATCATCCTGAGACAAGAACCAACATCCAGAACGAGTCACTGTAACGGACCAAGTGACGTAGGTAAACAGATCGAAGAAGGAGAGTAGACAGCGGGCCGTACGGAATCAGAAGAAGATCGTGCGAAACCGAGGGGATCTGGGATGTCAGAGGGCGAGGAATATGAAGAATTGTCGGCGAATTCCACCGCCCATCGCCGCGCAACTCCTTTCCCCTTCTCCATTGCTTCCTCCGCCCGCCTCGCGAACAGACGATAGAGACGGAGAGCTTTCCTCGGATCTGTAGGCGAGCCTGGACCGAGGTGCGGAGCGAGGAATGGATAGCGTAGATCCAACTACGGTGGGTGCACCTTCGAAACAAGCGAATTGGGGCGACCGATTTGTGGTCGACTAGAGCCCTTCTACTAGATCTGTAAACGGAAAGGATTATTAATTAGGAAAAGCCATAAACTCGATGACGACTATTATTTTCAGTAATGCCATGGAATTTTTTAAAGCTCTACAATCAACATAGCGGTACTTATATTAATGAAATATTTGGAAGAATTTCTGTTATATATTTTTTAGATTCTAGTTATATAAAATTATTTTTGAATATTTGAGAAAGTTAAATTCTATTTTAGCTTCTGTTACTTTTGCTCAGAAGTTAGAAGTAAGAATTTGATACTTCTACCTGCTTCTGTTTTTTTTATTTATGATATAATATTAAAAAATAATATTTATATTCTTAAATAATATAACATTTTACCTGATTGTCACTTGACGAAAAATATTTATAAATATTATTAGAGATTGTTTATAATGTCAAATGTTATTTATATATGAGTTTTTAATAATTTCTAATAAATTTATAAAATTTCAATTATATTGTACTAATATTTATTTTTAAATAAAATTTTATATTTTTAAATAAAATTTTATATTTTTATAAAATTTCAATCATAGTACATTTTCAGAATTATATATATATATATATATATTATATTTATATAAATTATATTATTTTTTATTTTTTATTAATTATATATATATTTTTCAAATATTCAAATTATAAAAAAATTAATTTTAATACTATATTTAAAATATAATAATAATTACATCACTATTTAAAATATAATAATAATTACATGAACAAATTATTGATAGTATCGAAATTATATTTAAATAATTAAAAAATAATTAATTTATATAGTTTAAAGATATTATTGTCATTCAATTAAAAATTAAGCTTGGAAGCAATTATTCTCCCAAACACTCAAACTTTATCTTTATCTTGTATCAGCTTTTGGCTTCTATTTTCAAACACTGCTTACTTTAGCTTCTTACTAATTTCAAGATAATCACTATAAGAATCACTTTTCAAAAAGTAAAAGCTCTCCCAAACACTCCCTAAATTTACTCTTTGAGTATCGAGATTATTTTTTATTAAATTTCAATTCGCCCAAGATAGTGTAAAAAGAAGCTTCAGAGTGAATACGATAAATCATTATTATCGTTGATGTTTTGTTTTCGTTGTAATCATCCTCTTTGGAGACGGAGAGTAGATTTTATATTTCTGTTTTGTTTGTTTGTTTGTTTAACCGGCTAGATGTTACTGTGCACTTAAAAAAAAAGTTCCCTATCAGCCGTAATGCACCACTACTTGTGCAATTATCTATAAAAAATTGTGCATCGTCTCGCGGGATGTACTGATGACTAATGTATGAAATGTTGTCATCATAAAATGTTAAATCCGACACTTTTGACGCGATCCAGAAATTTTTTTGAAAAAAAAAAATTTAGGGTTTTCGAGACCCAAATTGAAACTAGAGGGTTAAATCATTTTGAAACTTAAGTTTTAAGGGTTGATTTATGAATATGTATTAATTGTTAAGGGCTGAAGTGGGATTAATTAAAAATAAGGGGCTTAATTTAAAAACTCCCTAAACCTTAAAGACCTTTTTCCTTCGGCTCCACCCTTTCTTGACTTCTCATCTCTGCCGAAGCCAGACAAAACCCACAGTCGAGAGCTCGACCTCCCCTCCTTCGCCCGTGCCCTAATCCCTTTTCCTCACCTCACGGTCGCGATTCCTCTTCCTTGTGCGTCACAAACATCGCCGCTCGACGCACACCGCCTTCCCCACCTCCCTTCAGCTGACTCCCTTCAGCCGATCGAGGGAGAGTGAGAGTTAGTCCTACTGCGAGATCGCCGACCCTTGGTTCCCCTTGTGATCGACCATCGCAGATCCAGCCAGATCCGTCGGCTCTTCTCTCTTATCTTCAGCAAGGGAGGGGATCTGAGCTGAGGATTGAAGAGGGCTCATTGGAGAAGGGGTACACCTCGGGATTCTGTGGAGCTTGCTGATTTTTGCCAAACCTAAGCAAAGGGTCTTCGACGATCATTGATTTGGTGCGTCTGAGGTAAGGATGTAATCAATTTGCATTTGATTGTTCTGTCTTGTTCTTGGAGTAGATGAGGTAGTTGGTTACGGATTGTTGTGTTTCTGTTCATGCCGATTGGGATTTCGTTTTCTTCTTGCTGTGTGATCAGAGTGTGGGTTTGTATTTTGGAGCAGGTTGTTCATGTAGTCAATGAAGCTTGGCGTGGGTTGCTAAAGATTGGTGTGAGTGTTCGTCCTGTTCATGCCATATGATATTATGTTGTTTTTTTTTATTGATTTGTATCTTGCCGTGAGCTTAGGTTTTGGCTGTGAGATTTCTGTTGGTTCCAGAGTTCAATGTTTTGATTGGGATTGAAGTTGTTTGGTTGGCTTTTGATTTAAAGGATATCATTAGGAGTTTTGGAATTAAACATGTGGAATTTTGGGTTTTCTTTTGCTGCCGTGAGCATTGAATTAGGTGGTAGATTGGATTTTGGGAATTGGTGATACATGTGCTATATGATACTATGTTGTGTTAGTCTAGATTGATAAGTGGATTAATTGGTTCTGTTGATTGTAGGTCGGGAATTATAAGCCTGGTTTTGTTTGAAATTGATGGTTGCCGTGAGCAACCTTTAGACTTGGGATTTGGCCTAGGGTTGTGAATGGTGTATGGAATGATCTATAGGTAGAGCAACATGTATCTTAATTGAGGTGTGAAGGTGATAACAATTCTGTTTTGGGGAATCTAATGCTGTGTATAGCTGAGGGATTGAGTTTTGCTTTGAGTTTGGGTTAATCCTTGATCTTGATATATCTTTTAGCTTTGGGCTATGATATTGTGATTATGGTTTGGTTTTAATGTTGAGTTGGATTGGATCTTGTTTAGGGTTGGACTAAACCTATGTTTGAACCCAATCGCGAAAACTTGTGCTAATCATTTAACTTGGGATGATTAAAATGATTACGGTAATTAGGTTAACCCTGATACGGGCTAGGGATTTGTTTAGCTATTTGATAATTGTTATGATAGCTAAAACTTTGTCCGTTAATACAGGACATTGATCGCTGTTGGATTATTGGCGGGTGGTTCTTTCTTCTTGATACAGACTTCATTTACTTGGAGGCGGGTACTTCTTGCTTGTTCTCTTTAGATCCACGTTATCTTTATGCATGACTATTTGTTATTGATGCAGTAGGCTGATATTGACCTTTATCTGCTACCGTTTTGTTATCCTGCTTGATACTTATGCTTGACATTGGATATGATCTAAATTTTCTTCTATACAGTCTCGTTTATTTTGTTATCTGATTCTGTATAGCATGGGTATGACATGAGTATGTAGATGCAGAATAGCAGACCACTGTATGGTTACATTGATTGTGTCCAGTCATACTTGCACGTGTGTATAGTTATGGACTGATTGGGTTATTGTGGCATGTCACCTGATATTTGCATTGGTTGATTCCAGTCATACTTGCACGTGTGTCTAGATATGGACTGATTGGGTTATTGTGGCATGTCACCTGATATTTGCATTGGTTGATTCCAGTCATACTTGCACGTGTGTCTAGATATGGACTGATTGGGTTATTGTGGCATGTCACCTGATATTTGCATTGGTTGATTCCAGTCATACTTGCACGTGTGTCTAGATATGGACCGATTGGGTTATTGTGGCATGCCACCGGATATCTGCATTTGTTGATTCTGTTATTACTTGCATGTGCACTTAGACGCATGATGGTTAGGTTATTATACCTGTGATCGACCTGTGTATATTATGTTGAGTTATGTATAATGATCTGGTAGGGGTTGCATGTGTTTGAGTCATGCACCATACCTGCACTGTTGCATGCCGGCGATCAGCGACTCCCTTGTGGTTGAGCCTATCGTCTTCCGGTACATGATATGCACACACGGCCACTCATGGGTTAGTGGATACCGTTGGGTGTGTGCATTTGCCCGGTATTGCTCCGCATGGTCACTATTTGGAGAGTAGTTCCGGTGCGTGGTAGCAGCCAGGTATCCCTTCTCTTCCCATAGACCAGAGGAGATGAGAGCGACGCTCCCTCATATATACATGGGGTAGGGGGTGGTCCCCCGCTAGCATCCTGTCCACTCGGTCACTCAGGAGCAGTGATAGCAGGGTGCGTACAGTGTCACAGCTCTACCCACTCGGCCGACACAGTATCGCCTGTCTCGGTGGCTTGACTGGTGTTAGGGTGTGACCATGACATTGCATCATGTGCATATGATGCATTGTGCATTTTGATTGTGATTGCTGCATTTATTTGCTGCACTTGTTTGACATGCATGTACAAGAGGTACTTTTGGTATGTTTTGATGACCCTGCACTTGCTCGTGTCGGTACGAGTCTTTTATGGTATGGATAGACTGATTTTTGGTATGTACAGTCAGTTGTTACTTTCAGTTATGCATATTCTGCTATTCCTGTTGAGACTGTATCCTGTTGTTTCTTTATAGCTTATTCAGCTATTTTGTTCAGCCATGCATATCTATCTATATACCCGCGAGTCCACTTGGACTCACCACCCGTCGTAATATTTTTGTTTTCAGGTTGATAGCTCGCCGGAGGAGCCCAGTTGCCAGTCCCGGGTCCCCACGACTCCATTTGGATGGGAGCTTCCGCTGATTTTGTTTTCTTTGATAGCATAGTAGATGTTTTGTATTCGTTTTGTTACCGTGGGTTTGTATTGGATTTATTCGTACGGTATTGTATTTTTGAGTCCTCTGTTGGACTTTGTGCTTGTGGTTTTGACTACGTACCTGCCCAGGGGGTAGCTCAGGTGAGTTTATATTTCCAGTATAGTTTTTTATCATCTTATGCTTTATATATATCTGTTTTGAGGCCTGAGGCTAATTTATAAACTGCGTGGGTTTGTGTAAATTGTCCGCCGGGCAGGGGAGATGCTGTCCGATTTTATATTGGATCATCGGCTCCATTGGTCTCGGGGCGTGACATAAAATCTGAAAGAGACGGCCATAAGAAAAACTAAGCCCTGAACCAATAAATTTGAGCATTTAGACCTTTCATCTTAAAATCAAATATATATTAAAAAACTAATTGAATATCACAGTTAAAGAAATCAAAATATGTAATTGAAGAAATTACACATTAGAGGTATTTTATATAATTTCTTAAATAATCTATTCAATCATCAATATTATTTAAAATGCACTCTTCTTGTATTTTTTTAAACAAAGTCATCAATTATGTCGTCATATGAGATATCTTCTAATATGTCTTTTTTCATGTATAGAATCACTAAGTCATTCAATCTCTCTTGACTCACTGTAGTTCTCAAATAATATTTCAATAATTTTAATTTTGAAAAATTCTTTCAGCTAATGCTATAGTCATAGGAATAGTCAATAAAATTCAACCATGCTCATAGGAAAAATAATCATTTTTAATGCAAACTCTAAAATTTTAATAGTCGTTCAAGATTTATTTCAGTCATATGCTTCCAGAGGTAACATCTCTTGCAACATTCATAATTCTAAAAGTATATCATGTGCATCAATATCAGACACATCATTCTTTTTAAAGCAGATTCAAGTTTCACACAATATTTTCTTGAATCATCTTCATCCAATGCCATTAACTGTTCTCCATCAAATAAGAATCCAAACATCTCGTCAAAAATATTCAATTGCTCAAACCTACCCCTCAATTCCATAAGAGTAATATCTACCACAACAAGAAAATAATTAGTCCTAAAATATTCTTCAGCTTTTTGTGGTTCTCTTTCAACATTAGTAATCTCATCAAATTGTCCTTTTCTAGAAGTTTGTCGTCGCTCAGGAAATACAGGATCAACTCCTGCATTGGAAGCAGTTTCTTTAGTGGAATTTATGGTCGATGCAAATCCTTTTTCCCTATAATTCTAAAAAAACCCTCAATTGTTTCACTACAACATCAATTCACATCGTTTCAAATTATAAAGATTTACTGACCGAGTTTTTGTTGTACAGAATATCAAACCAAATTACCAAGCTTAACACAAATTCAAAGCTGCTAAATTCATGTGTTGCTAACAATCTAGCATCATTAGTTAAATCAACTACATTAAGTAAAACTTTTCTGATTTGCTTAACTTATGATTTAATGGCTTTGGCACTTTCAATATGACTTTCCCACCTCGTGGTGCACAATGACTTAAGCATCAAATTATCCAAACAATCGAGTAGAATACTCCAACATTTTGTAGAATTGGAGAACACTGTATACATGCATTGACATGCTCTAAAAAAATTTGCTTTAACACAAGAGTCTGTCATATCACAAATCACCAAATTAAGACAATGACTACCACATGACATGTAAAAGGCTTTCGGATTTATATCAAATAATATTTTCTGAACGCCTCGGTGTTTTCCTTTAATGTTGAAGCTATTATCATAACCTTGTCCTCTAATATTATCAATATCAAGGCCAAGATAGTCTAATGCATCATACAATTCATTGAAAATATTTATTCCACTCATATTTACAATATTTAGAAATTCTATAAAGTACTACTCAATTTTTACAGGAATACATGATATATCAACACGCCGTAATATTAAAGTCATTTGTTCCTTGTGACTTCCATCGGGAGTACAATCAAGTATCACCAAATAATACTTTGCTTTCTTGACCTTTTCAATTATTACACTTTTCACTTTTAATGACATATTTGTTATTAACTCATTTTGAAATGTATGACTGAGGTAATAATGATGAATTTCTTTTCCTTTAATGGATTGATGATGTTCTTGCATTATAAGATCAAACTCGGCAATCATCTTAATCAAACGTAGGTAATTTCCTTTTGAATCATCTTCCAAGTTTTCATTCTTCCCACATAATGCTAAAATATTTTTAGCCAAACACTGCTACAATTCTTGTCAAAACCCCTTTCCAACAGTATGTTTTATTTTTAACTTGTTCCTGCAATTCTTTGTCAATTGTTTCATTTTTCCTCAATCTCACCTGTACGTAACTCCACCATGAATCTTAAATTAGCAAGATGTTCACGACATTGTTCATGTTCTCTAAGCTTCTCACTTAGATGTTTTCAATCTCTAAATCCCTCTTATGCTAATTGACTTCATGATTGTTGTGTTTTGAAAAACTTACAACAAAAATAAAATACTTTATCTAACCCTTTTGAATAAACTAGTCATTTTCTTCCATGACTTATTTTGTTTGGAAGCACTCTATTATAATGCTTTGACGAAAAATGTTTACTAAGTTCATCATGAGGAAATTAAAACTTAACCTCTCTGATTGACCCTTTTTCAATGAGTGAATCCCTTATTTTTTTTTATCAAGACCATTCCAAACTCTTGGATCAAATATATTTAATGAATGATCTATGTTTTCATTTTCCTCATTATTATTTTTATCTTGATCCATATCTTTAGTATTTATAACACATCTTCTATTTGTTCTTTCGAATGATTTTCTTATGTGCTCTGATTATTTAAACTGTCAATCAAATTTTCTTGTACTATTTTTATTTCTTTCAAAATAAATTTATCCATAAAACCTTTCAATATTGATTAAGTCAGTTTCTCTTTCTATTTGTTTTTTTTTGTTTTAGCACTTTCGTGGTATTTTCTAGGCATTATTTTTCGTTAAGTTATGCTGCACCAAGTATAAATACAATAAGACAAAAATACGAATTTAATTTGTTAATGGTTTATTATATTGTAAAGCATCAACAAATGTAACACAAAACTTTGTTGAGATACCGAACCTTCGTATATAAGCTGCTAAGTACTAACACAATGGATTAAAAAAAAACACGAAAGCATATCCATTTTACTAGTAATTAGATCAAAGAGTTGCTACAAAATTATTTAGCAGTTCTGTTCATAATTTAAGCAAATGTCGATATGATATAGATGATAAGATAAGAAACTAATACTCTGATGAGAAAATATAATGGATGGACCAAAATGAGAGTATAGTGATTTATTTGAAACCTAGCCATGATAGTTTAATTCGCACATGTATAACCCTAATATTTACTCTCAGCATTAACTCCAAATGACATTTTATATATGCACGAAGGTATTTTATGTACTAGCAAACTGTAAATGTATGAAGTATTAGTAAACTGAGTTAAATGGAAAATATATAAATAAATTAAAGAATATAAGCTACAATTTAATGGAAAATAAAAAATTACCAAATTATAGTCCAACATATTTTGATGGTCCTTTGTTAATCCAATTAAGAGATTCTAAATTGTAGTAGTTTTTAAGTTTTGTCACATCAGATAAATTGCTAGCATATGGGAATCAATTTTTTTTAAGGATCGTGTCATATCGACTAGAGAGATGTGAATAGTCCTGAAAAAAATCTTAGGGGGCATTTGATATGTTTGTTTTTTATTTTTATTTTCGATAGAAAATGTGATTTTCTCGAAAACGAGTTTAATTTGTATTTTTCAGTCTTATTTTTCAGAAAAAGATATAGTATTTTCTGGAAAGAGCTATGATACACTTAGTGAAAAAATTCAATGAAACACTTAGTGAATGATGTGACACTTTACATGCACACGTCCGATTATTGTTCGGACACCATCGGCGGCCTCCGGCCACCGCTCCGAATCAAACTATATCCTGGGGGGCGCGGTGAACCCGTTGAGGATCGCTATATGCAAAGTGTCACGTCATTCACTGAGCTTTTACTTGAGATTTTTCACTGAGCATATCATTTTTCTTCTGGAAAACTAGAGAATGAAATAAAATCATTTTCCAGAAAATGAGAAAATATGATTTTCTAGAAAATGAAAATAAAAAATGGAGCAAACCAAACACCCCCTTTATCTTTTACCTCTAACTTAACAAAGATGAACAAATTAGTTAAGTAAATAAAAAAACATAAATAACTTAAGAAATATATAAGAGACCAGGATTTACTTAGTTGTAACTAGGAGTAAAAGCCTAATAAGAAATGTCTTCTTTAACGAAGGCGGATAAATCTATTACACTCGTTAAAACTACATAAAAGAATTAGAAAAATAATTATAAGTTATTGTTCCTAATTTTGAGCTAAAGGGCTATATTTATAAAGTTTGGAAAGTTTTTTTCATTGCTGACGTGACACTTCCTTGGTGCCTATATGGGATATGGGCATGCGAGTTTGGTTAAACTTTATTTGTGTCATAACTGTCGTAAAAACGATTCTTTTCTGGATAACACAGCTGAACTCGGACGCCTGTATCATTCCCGAGCGCCTCTATTGAATATAGGCGCCCCAGATAGCTTTCCAGTCGCCCTGGACTCCATCCCGGGCACCCCGAACATCCCAGGTACTTCAGACATCAATACAGCCACCTCGGACCTCTGATCCCTAGTTCAGGTCAACATCCGATTGATCAACCTTCTGATACTTTCTTTCAGGTCAACATCCAAAGTTGAACTCACCCTGATCCAACTTCCGACCTCCTCAAGCAGTCTTTCTCCCCTGTTTCTCATCCCTCGGATGTTAAACACACCCTTCTTGTCCACCGGTGTATTCGTTCACAGTCTTTTTGTCCCTCGGATGCATCGAGCCCGTTGGCTCCTTTCCTGTGTCATCCTTCCAGTCTGCTGCATCTTCCGCTCGACTTCTTATGCTCCTAAGCTTCTGCACACTTAGACACAAAGATCAAACCAACAGGACTTAACTTGACTTGGTTGACCACTTCAAAATTATCCCAAGATACTTACAATCTCTCCCTTTTTGAAGTGCATCGACCTGAGTTAAGTCAAGGAAAACCAATCAATAGATAAAAATAAACAATTATAATTTAGTAAAAAAATATTATGATGAAAATCTCCCTTTAACTTATTTTTCATTTCTTCTCTTTCATTACATTAAAAAATAGTTAACGAAAACAATTTCTTAAGTTATGAAATTCCTTTTAAAAATGAATTTCAAAATCTTAAGTAAGGTAAAATTATTTTTTTACAAAAAAAAAGAAAAAGACCTTGCTTAGAAAAAAGAATGGTAAATTACAGAAAACTCCTCAATGCCCATTTGATTTTTGAATGCACTCCCCATTTGAGATTTTTTTTGCGTTCACTCTCTAATGGATTGAGTATAAAAGAGTGAAAATTGAGTATACATTAGTGAAAATTTAATTTAAAAGAGTGAAACTTGAGTATAAAAGAGTGAAAATTATGTATACAGTTTCTTGATGTGGTGGATGCAACCTTACACACTCAAATTTCTAACTTTTATACTCAACTTTCTTCAAATAATACTCACCAAACTGTCTTGTCAATCCCATCAGGAGCTGCATGCAAAGAAAAACTTGAGTGGGGATTACATGTAAAGATGAATTTGAAGATAGGGAGTTTATGAAAATTTTCCCTAGAAAGAATCTTAAAACTTAGCTGATAAAAATTTTGAAAAATGTTTTTCTTTATCCAAAATAGTTTGTTATTTTTTTGAGTATGTAAAATCAATAATGAATCAGTGGAAAATTAGTTTTATCAAAAATTTATTTTCGAAGGAATTTTCAATTTAAAAACTCAATTTTTGATAGAAAATTTATAGAAAATTATCATTTTTATTCAAAATTTTTAAATTTTTTTGAAAATATGTCTAAATACAAAATCTGATCATAACAAAATTTTCAAGAAAAAAACTTGTTTGTTGAGTGTTTAAAAATAATATTTTAGAAAATTTAGAAATAAATGCTAAGAAAATAAATTTGACTTAAAAATATTGATCAAATTTTGAAAAAGTCAAAATCTATCTATTAACCTCCGAAAAATTCAATTTTTCAAAAATCACATTTAAGCTATTATTAAAAAAATTCAATTTTTACTTAAAAATTCATTTAACGGTTGAAAAAATTTTTTAAAAAATTTGCTATGGATAGATATTTGGGTGTCAATTATAAAAAAAATTTTAATTAAAAAATTAAAAAAACAATCAATTTGATATGAATGATGTCTATCATAAATAAAATTCAAACTAAATTTACTCTAGAAAGAAATTTCCAAAAAAAAATATCATAATTATACGCAAAAGAAAATAAATTAATTTTCTAGCACATATAGAAAAAATATTTTAATAGTTCAAGATAGATTTTGGAATACCAAATAAATTTCTACCTGCAAGATTTATTAAATATTTGGGTGACATGTAATTTCTGAGTATTTTTATAATTTGACCTAAATAATTCCTAATATACTGATTTAGACTTACATGAAAATTTTTATAATTTCAACTATGAAAATTATTTGAGCATGCAAATTTCTTTTCTAACATTTCTATTTTCTCTTTCGATTTTCTATTTGTAGTTGTAATTCGTCATATAATTCTAATGGACATGCATTAGTTAAATTCAATTTTAACTAAGTGTTTTCTTTTTTTTGATTTATGTATTTGGTTTATAATTCATACAATGATTTGGACTTAATTCTTTCATATAATTGCTTGAAGGGAAGATTGTGTACCTCACTTACTATATCAGACGCGTAAATATATACTCCCCCTTCGTCGTTGCTCTCTTCTAAAGAAGCTTCATCGTTAGTCGGTAGGTATTCGACTGTTAGTGCTAGTCCGACAATCTTTTCAGTCTCATACTCTTCTGAGGACGAGTTAGTATCCATCAAAGAGTCAGTGTCACGCCCCCAAAAGCCCATGCTTGCTTGAAAATCAGACAACATCTCCTCTGTACGATGGACAATCTAAAACTTAATACATACACCTCTTAACACAAATATAACACAGCCATACTCGGCTAGCATGTACACAATCACAACCACACAGTTAAATAATTTGAAAATAAATGATAAACATAATAAGTAAATCTCCATAAACTAAATGCAATAAATCAAAATCCAGCGGAAGTAAATAAATACAAGTCCATAGAGAAACTCAATACCATCCATAATGAAAACAAAACTAAAATGCCACCAATACGATAAGGTTACCACGAAAGTACGAAAACGGAAAGAAGCTACTCAAGCGGAGAACTGACAGCTAGATTCTCTCTTAGCGGCACGAGACACGACTATCAACTACCTAAAATAAAAAGAAGAATGAGAGGTGGTGAGTTCGGGCGAACTCTGCGGGTATAAGAGTAGATAAATGCATAATATATAAAAAAAATAAAACAAGCATATAGAAAACAAAGGTATACAGTCTCTGGAATAAAGAACATAAGAAAAATGTATCTGTACGAATAAACATATATACTTGAGAACCAATGTAATACGTAGGAGCATGATAAAAAAATCCCCCTAATACCTCAGTAAACTGCTAGTACTGCCGAGCAGATCCAGATCATATAATAAATATAAATCATAACCGAATATGCATGTTAATCAAATGCAGCAATCATAGCTCAAACAAGTGCAACAAAGACAAACAAATACACAATGCATAATATGCACATGATGTGATGACCTACTCTGCACACACACTAACCACCGCTACATTAGGTAGGTTGTGTGGACAAGATACAAGGTCCAAAACCTATGGGTATGCAGAAACGTCATAATACCTATGTCCTTGTATGAAAAATCGTAATACCTGTGGTTATAAAATCTCAAAATATCAGTGGGGACTTCAAACACCTGGGGAGTATCAAATGCCTGCACACAACTCTAACTGAGTGTGGCATAACAGGAAATATGAACAATGACCCATCTCAACCACAAGGGAGCCAGTGATCGTCGACATACAAACAATATTACGGTGCATGTCACTAATATGCACAACCTCAATCAAACCAAAACCATGCAATCGATACGATACGAAATACAATCAACACCAAAGTAAATAAACATGCACTAATCTATTAAGTAGAGTTTATCTAATATCAACCAACCCCTAGATAGGTCAAATAATAGTTCTATAATACATGCGCATACGCGATACTCTTTAGATCAGAAACCAAGAGATGAGACTATATAACCAAACATTTTGAATTACTACTCAAAAATCAAGCAAGAATAAACATTAAATAGGAAAAACAAGAAGAATAGATTTAAGGTAAAACAATCTACTCAGAACGTAAAACAACCATGCATTTAAGGTAAACGACTCTGCAAGAATCAAATAAGAAGTACCCATTTTTTAAATGAAGACCGTAACAAATAGAACTCCCCTCACGATCAACCGTGCTCGTAATCAAAATACCATATCAAAGACAAAATTTAGCTATTAATACAAATAACAAAATAGGTAAACTAACTACTAAATATAATCAGGATTAACCCTAATTACAATATCCATTTATTTAAATCCCAACATGACTAAGCCCTATAGTATAACTCTCGATATGAGCCTTACAAAACCCAATGACTCAAGCCATTTAACACACACTCCAACACGATATCTCATGGCACACACCACAAGCTCACAAGAGTTAACCTGAAAACAAATACATGACCTAAGACTTCAAGAAACCAAAATCTAAACTACCATTTAACCTGACATACGAATCAATTCCAACTTAGTATATCCCACGGTTAGGGCATACACATTCAAGTGGATTAGACCATGTACAATCAAAATCCTATCACCATTGCTACCCAAACTAATACGCACGATAGACACTGACACATGATCAACAAAGCTACACTACTAAAACCCAAATCCATTACAAACACTAAAGCTTACAACAAAATATAGAATCAAAAGGCCAATTATCATCCAACTCTAAAGAAGACACTAACCTAATACCGTCAACCATTAGATTCACCATTCACGGCAACTTCACAGCAGCAACCCAACAAATTCAAAAACAACATCACCAAACCAAACCAACAAGATCAACATACTAATGTTAAACCTCTCAACACAAGCTCACAATCACATCACTAATCAAATACACATCCTTTATCAATTCCAAATCATAAAAGGCATAACTAAACTCAACCCAAAACAGCACCATGCTCAATGGAAGCGGAAGCTCACAACATATCAAGAACAGGGCAAAAAAAAAAACAGAATGCAAATAGTGTTGGTGTCGGAAGTACCATATCGAATCTTGTTTTGATATTGGCAAAGGGTTCAAAGTTAAGTATTATTGGTGCTCTAACGATGCTACTCAAGTGTGCAGGAAAAGTCCTAGGTACACTAGGCACTAAGTCCTGGTTCTAAGAATTGGGCACTAAGACCTGGTGAGTGAATCTGGGCACTAAGACCTGGTCGGGGACTGGGCACCGAGGACCTGGTGAGTGAAGCTGGGCACTAAGTCCTGGTCGGGGACTGGGCACCGAAGACCTGGTGAGTGAAGCTGGGCACTAAGACCTGGTGAGTGAAGTTGGGCACTAAGTCCTGGTCTGGGACTGGGCACCGAAGACCTGGTGAGTGAAGTTGGGCACTAAGACCTGGTGAGTGAAGCTGGGCAAAAGACCAATCGGAGGAGCCGATTGGCAAATAGGTAAACTCTCCCAAGAGGAGTAGGTGAGGACGCGTTCCCCGTAGGAGGGAACATTAGGCGTCGGTTCGACCTAGGGTTCCATTTGGGAAGCCCAAAGTCAGAACCAAGATAGCTCAGGCTGTAAATCATGGTTTAATCTATATCATTTATATGCTTGTTGTGTTTTGGAACTAACCCTGGTTGCAGGAACGAAGGGATGAATGTTTCTGCACTCAGGCGCCTCAATGGAGTGAGGCGCCCTACTGGGCTAGGTGCCTGTGTTGAGACAGGCACCCAGTGAAGGGCTATTCCAAGCACTCGAAGCAAACTGCCACGCAAGCCTCTGAATCAGTCATTGAGGTACATGTGTTAACACAGACACCCTGGTTGAAGGGATAAGCGCTGGCCAAGTCTGCAGATTGAGGTTCTCGCAGGACAGGCCACGTGTCAGACGCCCCCTTCAACACAGGCGCCCCAGCTACGACTATATAAAGGGGTTCACCCCTTGGCTTCAAGAACAATTGCTTTCAACACATTCGTTTAAGCGCTCCGCTTCGACAAGCTCCGTACTCGAGATTCAAGCGCCTACGATGACCCGCGGCTCCGAACTTCCAACTTCTCCGATCGTCGATATAAAAATAGTTTTATTGCTGTATTCTTTTTAATTCTATATTCAACTTCATCTTGTAAAACATTTGACGAAATATAGAATTGCCCATCGTAAACGGTCAAGGACCGTGGGCCTTGGAGTAGGAGCCGACTGCGACTCCGAACCAAGTAGAAACAAAAGTGTTAGCGATTATTTTTCTTTTTCGCTGTGCAATTACTCTACGCTTTCTGGAAAAATTTTGACGATCGATATTCACCCCCCCCTCTCTATCGATTCAATCCGATCCCACAAACATATCTTCCCAAAACCGAATCTGGTCCACAATAAAACACCCACAAAATCTACGACCCAATTCAAAATCACACTCAAACACAACATCCAACTCAAATTTAACTCTAACTAAAGGAAACCTTACCTCTGTTTGGTGCTCAGCGACGAAGAAAAGAAAGACAGAGGAACAGAGAAAGCACCCACAACCACGTGGCCTTTTTCTTCCTCCCCGGTTCTGAATCTAGCGAAGGCAGTAACCTCAAGTAGAAAAACTATTCGTGGCTAGAGATCAACGCTCTGGTGACTGATTTCGGCAGTGAAATAGTGCGCGAATGAAGGGGATGGGTGGCGCCGATCGATCAAAACCTACTCCCTACGATGGGGAGGTCTATGCAAGGGGGAACCCAACACCTCTTTGGTGTCCTGTTGTTGCTTCAGGGTGGACAAAAGAGACGCCGACGTTGGCTCGGTTGAAGACACCCTCGGCGCCAGCTCATCGGCGTGATCACGGTGTGGAGGGTGGTGGTCGGCGTGGATCGCAAAGATGAGAAGGAGAAGAAGGCGTTGGACATTAGTGAGAGGAAGAGATCGAAAGAGGGAGAGGTGGCAGATAGGCGGATTTAGGGCGCGGGAGAAGGAGAGCTTTTATGTGTATATATATATATATATATATATAAAATCAATTTTGAAAATTAAATTTTTTTCTCAAATATTCCGTAAACAATTCAACTCACACCCATTTGTTCTTGTAAACCTTTCTAAAAAATTTTCTAACATTTTCTATAAGATTATTTCCAATTTTAATCCCTATTTATGGTATTTTTATACCATATTTTATAGTCAGATTCTACTTCTTTTGATTCTTCATGAAATTCTAGAATCTTAAGTCATAGAGCTTTAATAGAATCATATGTGTTGATTCTGTCGAGTTCCTCAGTCGGTAGTACGCTTAGAAGGTGAAATTCAGTGTTACCATTTGCCATAGATTCCTCGTGCTATTTTTTGGTCCATTGGTGTTCTCTGAGTTCATTTCCATTCTCATATCTTGGTACTTCAAAACTAAATTTCATTATTTGAAGAATACCTCCATATGACACTTCCATAGCATGAATTCCCTCTCAAATTTAGGCAGGTAGATGCTCGATTCGGCTATTTGTATATTGCTTCAGGCAGTGGTTAGTCCTTATAAAGCAATCTCACTCTGATACCAATTATAGGATCACGTCGGGTCGGCTAGAGGGGGTGAATAACCCTGAAAAGAAAATCTTAATCTTTTGCCTCTAACTTATCAAAGATGAAATAGATTAGTTAAGTAAATAGGAAAACATGAATGACTTAAGAAATAGGTAAGAAACTAGTATTTACTTGATTGCAACCAAGGTGGTTGCTAATCCAAGGTGTTGAAAGCGCAATAAGAAAAGTCTCCTTTAACAACAATTTTCAAATTTACAACCACCTTAGCATCTTATATTCTCTTGAAAGCATAGAAAAGAATTTGAAAACTAAATACAAATTTTTGTTCCTAATTCTAATCTAAAGGGCTCTATTTATAGAGCCTGGAAAGTTTATATCGTTGTTGATGTGGCACTTCCCGGATGCCTATATGGGATACGAGCGTCTGAGTTTGGTCAAACCTTATCTGCATCGCAACGGCCATTAAAGCTATTAAATATCAAAAATTTGAGGACTTAAACACATAAAAATGAAAATTAAGGGACGTGTCGTAATAACCACAAGCAGAAGGGTTTATTTGCAAAACCCCACCCTAACTTAAATTCCTCTCTTTTCCCTTTCGGTTTCGCATCCTCCACCGCAGCAACCTCTCTCTCTCGATCTCTCTTCTCCCCTCATGATTTCTACAGCCTACCCACGCAACTTCGAAGTTGTCTCCTTTTTTTCCTCTCGCTTGTACCCTCCTCCTCACTGAAGAGCGAAGACGTCGCAGAGAGGCTAGAGCGGCTATTTCCCCATGCATCTTCGGACATCGAGCAAACTACTGCATCTATCATCCACTGCCATAAGCCTTAAACATCCTGAATCTGTTGTTCCCATCTGTTGGTGCAATCTTTGTTAAGTCAGGGTTGACCTAGTTTGACTAAGCTCGGGTGAGCTTATGTCTGGTAAGCTTGGTGAGCTTAAGTTTGGATGTTTCGATGTTTGATAATGATGTCTGAATATCGTGTGAGTCAAGTGGGTCAAGGTTGACTAGAGACTTGATTGGAAGAGACCTAGTGGTACTAGGTGAAGTCCAGGTGGGTCGGGGAGATCGCACGTTGGCACGGGAAAAGTCCAAGTGGATCGGGGAGATCGCATGTTGACACGAGGAAAGTCCTAGTGGGACTAGGCACACCTAGTGGGACTAGGTGAAGTCCAGGTGGATCGGGGAGATCACACGTTGGCAAGATGGAAGTCTACAGAGAGACTAGACCTAACTCGAGTGTTAGGCAAATCTGGTTGGGAACTAGGTTAAGTCCTTGTTGGGAACTAGGCAAGAAAAAATCCAAGTTGGTCAAAGGGATGATCAGACACTTGGTAAGGAAGTCCTAACAGGTCACGGTTGACTGGGGTTAGGTAAAGGAACCCTAGACTTGAGCTAAGCAAGGTAGGGTTGAGCAATCGATTGGGTAATTGGTTGGGTTGTTGTCTCGCAAGAACAGAAAGCGGATTGTAATCAATTGGGTAATTGATTAAGGCAGACCGTAATCAATTGGGTAATTGATTAAGGCGGACTGTAATCAATTGGGTAATTGATTAAGACGAACCATAATTGATTGAGTAATCGATTGAGAAAAATTAGTTGTGAGAACAGAAGCTGGTTGAATCGATTGGGTAATCGATTCAGCCTTCTCTTAATCGATTCAGCCTTCTCTTGTTGCATGTTTAAGGATCAAGAGGCGATTCCAAGCTTGAAGAAAGCAAGAAAAGCAAAGAGAGCTAAGTTGTGTAAATCTTGTAAGATTTCTATTGTATTTGCTTGAGTTTCTTGTTGTATCTTTTTGTAAGCTTATAAGAGGTTTCTCCACCTCAAGAAGGAGATCTTTCATAGTATATGAGAGAGTGAGGAGAGCGGATCCTTGGATTAGTCACCTCAAAGAGGTGGAAACTAAGTAAAATCAAGATGTTAGCGTTGCTCAAGTCTTCCGCCGCAACAAATCATCAACGAGCAACGATTGGAGCTAATCACCCCCTCTAGCTCTTCTACCGGTCCTAACACTGTCGACTACAGTGAACCACTGCTAGAGAGGGAGAAACTGCAAGGGTAACGATATGCTATACCTAAATTATTCGTTCGACTTAAGTTCGTTAGCGTGGTAGCAAAAGTTTCTTATTTTGTGAATTAGTTAACTAGGTTAAGCACAAGGGATTAATCAATTAACACCATAAGCGGTAAATTTCGGTGGCCAAAATCTGACCACCCAGAATAAACTTTTATAAATAAATAAAAAATAATTTAATATAAAAAATAAATATAAATATATAATTTAGTATAAAATAAATAAGAAAGAATATAATTGGGTTTAAATACTTTAATAATGATATTAAAAATTATATAAAATTCATAATAGATTTATATATTTTTATAAATTAAAAAATTAATTTAATATGAAAATAAATAAGAAATGATATAATTTAATATGAAAATAAATAGAAAAGGATATAATTTAATAGGAAAATAAATAAGAAAGGATAAAATTAAAAAAGGATATTAAATTAAAATTTTTAATTTTTTTTACTTTCCTATTCTGGCCAGCTAGATGCTGACTATTTAGCAGTATCACACCATAAGTTTCTTTGGCGTCGTTTACTCGGTTAGCAAGTATTAATCATAGGATTCGATATTGCAGTTAATGCGCTTTGGGGAAGTGTATGTGGTTTTCGTCGAGTATATTGGATTTGAGGAGTAGAGCTCAGTTAACACTTGCATCTATAATGCAGTAGCGTGTTGTGTGAGTCTGCGTTGTTGATGATGTGTGGGGCTAGAGCGTTATTTGAAAATTTTGTGTGTGAAGTAGGTAATACATGCTGATAACAGATTGATGTGTGTAATTTCATCCGATTAATTAACCATGCTAATCGGCAAAATTGAAGTTCATTACTATTTAGGTTTAAGTAACTAATGGATTTGGGATTTAATGAATATAGTTACAGATTTTATTTCAACTAAAGAATATTAAATGGGTAGGTAGATTAATTAACTCAGTGCTATTAATTAAAGGATTAGTAATCAATTGTGAAACTAATATTGAGGGAATAAATTGGCTATATGAAGTTGTTAACTTAAATCGCCTTGGCATTTCCTTATCTCTAGGATTTGGACTCTAGATAGAGTCTCGAATTTAAAGATGACTAAGACACAGTACATTGTGGTAGGCAGTCCTCTCTTGGACCTAATCTAAGTTACTTGGAATGATTGAGGATGTAATCATTTCATTAGGAATAATAAAATAACTGGGATAATTAGGATTAATCCTAATTAATTGCATTTTGATTGCTAGATAGCTAGTTACTACTTGGGTAAATGACTAAGATTATGTCTTTGATACAGGACTTTGACTTTGGATACATACGTTGAGCGTGAGAAGGCTCTCTCTAATACGTAGACGACATTACAAGGCGTGTACTTCTTACTTGATTCTTATAGAATCGTTTACCTTAAATGTATGATTGTTTTATTATCTAAGTAGGTTATTTTACCTTAAATCTATACTCTCTTTTTTCCGTTTGATAATTATTTTTGCTTGATCATTGAATAGTAATCCAAAATGTTCATTTATACGGTTTCAATCACTTGGCTTTTAACCTAAAAGAGTATCGCTTGTATGCGTACTATAGAACCATCATGTAACCCATCTAGGATTTGGTTGACATTAGATAAACCCTCACTAGTAGATTAGTGTATGCTTATTTACTTTGGTGTTGATTGTGTTTTGTATTATATTGATTGCATGGTTTTGGTTTGATTGATGTTGTGCATATTAGTGACATGCACCATAGCATTGTTTGTATGCCGATGATCATTGGCTCACTTGTGATTGAGATGGTCGTTGGTCATATTTTCTGTTATGCCACGCTCAGTTAGAGTTGTGAGCAAACAGTTGATACTCCTCAGGCGTTTAGAGTCCCCACAGATAAATTTTTTAGGATTTTATAGCCACAGGTATTACGACTTTTCATACAGAGCTGCAGGTATTATGGCGCTTCTACATAGCCAAAGGTTTTGGGGCTTGTATCTTGTCCACTCAACCTATCCAATGTAACAGTGGTTGGTGTGTATACAGAGTAGTGTTAGTGCAATCGACCCAAGTGTGATCGGGCGGATCATGGGTTTTGATGTGTGTGCCAATATGATTAAGTTCGGTTTTCATGTTGATTTGATATGTGTGCTTGAGTCGTGTAAGACTTGATGAATCACACATGGAGTAATGGAGTGAAGCATCCGAGGGATGAGAGCCAAGGAAGAGGACTTCAAGGGCGAGCCAAGGAAGTAGACTTCAAAGGCATAGGCGAAGGATGACATGGAGGCAAGCCGCGGGCTTGTGTGCGCATCCGAGGGACGAGAGCTGAAGGAAGAGAACTTCAAGGGGCAAACCAAGGAAGTGGACTTCAAGGCATACGTGAAGGGTGAACTCCGGTGAGGTTAAGAGTGCATTTGTAAGTAGAGTAGTGACTAGCAAGGGGACCAGTCGACTAATACTACTGAGGGCCCACTGTAGCAGTCGACTGGTATTGGCATCAGCCGACTCATCCTTCTGTGAGTTTCGAACAACCTAGAGCAGTCGACTGGTCCAGGGACCGTTAGGCTAGCCGTTGGCTGAGGGATCAGTCGACTGGTAGGAAGCCTAGAAGAGGAGTCTTTGTGGGGTGAGACACTCTACAGTTTACCTTCTCAATAAAGTACCTAATAAGATAGTAACTAAAATCCCATTCAAGATGTGGACGGGTAGGAGCCTAGCATTATGCATTTACACGTCTGGGGTTGTCCATCTGAGGCTAGACTTACAAGACTAATGAAAGAAAACTGGACTCAAGAACTATTAGCTGCAATTTTGTAGGTTACTCTGAGAAATCAAAGGGTATAAATTTTATGATCCCTCTAATAGATCCTTCTTCGAAACAGAAAATGTCAAATTCATTGAGGTCAGTGGGAGGAATAAAATCAGGGACATATCTTTTGAGGAAAGCCTTAGCGATCCTTCTATAGTCACTACTAATGTGATTAGTAGTGGTATGACTATCATACCACACATTATGGATACTGCACATCCAGTGAGTGTATTGAATCAAGATATTCTCATGACATCTCCAATTCAATTGGAGGAGCCTACCACTGAAATTGAGGTATTGCCTCATATTGATGAGCAAGTATCTCAACTACCTCAAACACAAGTGCTCTTAAGACGATCCACAAGGAAACGGAGAAACACGAATTCTCTTGATTATGTTTATCTCCAAGAGCATGATTTTGATATAGGGTTGGAAAGTGATCTTACATCTTTTCAAGAAGTCAAACAATGCTCTAACCCTGAAAGATGAATTAATGTCATGCAAGAAGAGTTGAAGTCTATGACAGGCAATGACATTTGGGAACTTGACGAATTGCCTAAAGGTTCGAACTTGTTAGTTGTAAATGGATATTTAAAATCAAGTGGGATTCGAAGAGCAATATCGAAAGATATAAGACTTGTCTTGTTGTCAAGGGATTCACTCAAAAGGAAAACATTGATTATAAGGAGACTTTCTCACCTGTGTCAACGAAAGACTCCCTCAGGGTAATCATGATACTTCTAGCTCATTTTGATTTGAAGTTACATCAAATGAACGTAAAAACTGCATTCCTCAATAGAGATATAGAGGAGTATATATATGGTGCAATCGGAGAACTTTGAGTCCTCAGACTCAAATCACCTAATATGTAGATTAAAGAAGTCCATTTATGGTTTAAAACAGGCGTCCCGTCAATGGTACTGAAAATTTGATCAAGTGGTTACCTCATTTGAATTTAAAGAGAACCCCGTTGATCAGTGCATATATGTTTAGTTCAGTAGGATCAAGTTTGTTATACTTGTTCTGTATGTGGACAATATGATGCTTGCGAGCAACAATAAGGGTCTGCTACATGAAATCAAGTCATTTCTATCTGGTAAATTTGAAATGAAAGATCTTGGTGAAACATCTTTTGTTCTAGGTATTCAGATCTGTCATGATACTTCAAGAGGCATTCTTAGGCTTTCACAACAGGCCTATATTGAGAATGTGTTTATAAGGTATGACACGCAAAATTATATACCTGGTGACACACCTGTGTCAAGAGGCAACAAGTTCAATTCGCAACAGTGTCCACGACTTGAACTTGAAATAAAGGAGATGGAATAATTCCCATATGCGTCAGCAGTAGGAGGTCTCATGTATGCACAAGTTTGCACTCGACTAGAAATAGCATTTATAGTTGGGATGCTAAGCAGATATGTTAATAACCCAGGACCATCGCACTTGAAAGTAATTAAATGAGTGATGCGGTATTTCCAAAGAACTAAAAGACACATGCTCACGTATCGGAGGTCAGATCACCTAGAGGTGATTGGTTATTCAGACTCTAATTTTGCTGGATACTTAGATAGCAGGAGGTACACTTCATGTTATATCTTCATGCTTGTTGAAGGGGCTATATCTTGGAAGAGCGTCAAGCAGATGCTAGTAGTCACTTCTATTATGGAGTCAGAATTGGTCGTATACTACGAAGCATCCAATCATGAGATTTGACCACGGAACTTCATCACAGCATTGCATATCATTGATGACATTGACAGGCCACTGATGATCTACTGTGATAATAAAGCCGTAGAGTTTTATGCTAAGAACAACAGCAGTTCGTCGAAGTCCAAGCACATCGACATCAAGTTTTTAACGGTTAAAAAGAGAGTTCAGAGTCGTTAAATCATGGTAGATCATATCAACACAGATTCTATGTTGGCTGATCCACTCACCAAAGAGTTGGTGCTTAAGGTGTTTCATGCACATGTTGTGGATATAAGAGTTCTTCTTATGGGAGAAGAACTAATCTTGTAGGAGTCTGTATTTATTTTATTGCTCTATGTTAATAAAGGAAAATATTTTATTTTGATTATTGTACGTACGTACTTAAGGTTCAAAATATTAATGGGAATTGATATATTTGTTTGACACTCTGAATGCGATATCATGATTTACTGTTGTTGTTTATCATTTGGTGTTTGTAAATATGAAACAGATTCCTTTTGTAATCATAAAGTTTGGATCATGATTTGTTATTGCAATTTAGCATAAGATATTTGCAAATATGATCAGACTCTTTTCGGTCACTTTGGACCAGTTGGAAATTGACATGTACTGATCACATTTTATGTAATTGTCACTCCATACATCCGCATCTTGATCTATGCCGTTAATGACATTGATATTGTGATTTCTGTTGGGGCTTGTTACGATCATATACAGTAGGTATGACCTTTTTAGTCATATACCAATGAAGTTAATGAACCATATTGTTTATAGGGGTACCTTGTTCTCGTAAAGTTTGATATCAACTAAAGTTTTAGTTGTATTAAACATACAACTCACATATAGCCCAAGTGGGAGATTATTGGATATTATTATCCCTATTATGTGGGTTTATTTGTAAGTTGCACATGTAAATATAATCTGAGTCCTTAAAGTAATCTAACTTACTTATGTTTATTGAGTTTTGGATTATTGGATGCAGATTCAATGTATAGAACCTATTAGAATAATATGTTATTTTCTATTAGTTGATAACAAATTGCATTTCTATATAAAGGGAAGGTACCCAAGGGTTTAGTGGATCCATCTTGACTTAGTTTCTTGATCCCCATTAACAAAAAATTTTACGACGTCGTCAACCCTAAGCTCCTTGGAATATTATCCTTTTTTCCGCTGCATCTTCTTCCATAGGGATTAAGCCAACGACACTACGACAAGAACGATATTTCTTCAATCAGGTTCCTTGTCTTTTGATTTATATTATTTTATTCTTGTTATACCATGATTCGAAGAAACAATAGATCCATGCTTATATGTCTTATGTTTTCTCTTTCGAATTCTTATTTTATTTGTAGAATTCATGCGGTTACGAGAAAACCTAAGTTTTATCATCTAGTTCACTACAAAATGCACTATGTTAAAGATATATCACATTATTCGACTTCTAATTTGAGCGTCAGAGGGGCATCGTCAAGATATTTTCCGATGACATTCTAATATTTTTCTCTTTTTCAAATGATAATCTTCATGTAGCTAACAGTCACATCACTAGAAATCTATCATCCATGTTGTTAACTTCCAGAACGAGTATAATGTTTATTTACAACCTAAATTAAAAATGTATATATCAGTATCTTTATTTTACTATACGATGTTAAAGATACATTTAGTATTGTATTATAATCATTTATAACTATATATCATTATCTTTAATTTGATATTCATTTTTTTTTTCAAATATTGATTGTTTGTCAATGCATACCATAACTTTTTTTTAATAAAATCATATTACATGGCCTAAATAAGCATAAGATTTGTTTTTTTTAACCTAAATCATATTTTGGTGAAAATTTAATTATAATAGAGGAGGGGACATTTTTGTGTGACTACTCAAGAAATTTTTAATGGGACATTAAAACTTAAACTTTCGCCCCTATATTTTCATAAAGGTTAAAAAGGAATGTGAGACATGATAAACCAAAACTGATAAATTAAATTGAACTAAATAAGCAATAATTTACCGATTTAATTTTGACATGTAGCAAAACAAAATTACCAATTTTAATTTGAACACTACACAACATTAAAATCCCTTAAAATTTCATAATATATAAATTCACAGGGTTAATCCACGATGCGCCCTTGCACGGCAACGGACGCGCCTGAGGGGCGCGCACCCATGTGGGCTCACCGCCACATGGCCACGTGCCCGCACGACCTCAAATGCGGATGCTGTTGCATCACGGTGGGCGCGCAGTTGATCATGACTCTATAAATTAATCGTTTTTTATTATTTTTATTTTTGTAAAACAAATTGCCACCGCCAAGTTGTTCTCCCATGCATTTCTCAGTTCTCACCGCTCTCTTCCTTTTTTATTTTTTAAATTTTTTTTTATGATTTCTAAATTGTAAAAAATATTCTTAGACCATCTCGGATCACGTGTCACTCACATGGCTCAAGTCTTCCCTCGTTAAATTGCAATCCCCTTTCCGCCGCCGCCAGATTCCGGCGATATCGTCTCGTTCGTCTCCTTGATGGAATCAATGGGCGCATCACCGGTAGATCAGACGGAGGTGGTCGCCTCGTTCCTCTCCGACACCGACGCGAAGGTGTTCGTCGCCGGCCACCGAGGCCTCGTCGGCTCCGCCATCCACCGCAAGCTCGTCGCTCTCGGATTCACTAAACTCCTCCTTCGCACCCACGCCGAGCTCGATCTCACCCGCCAGGCTGACGTCGAGGCTTTCTTCGCCGCTGAGCGCCCTCGCTACGTCATTGTCGCCGCCGCCAAGGTCGGTGGCATCCACGCTAATTCCACCTACCCCGCCGATTTCATAGCCGTCAATCTACAGATCCAGACCAACATCATCGATGCCTCCCTCCGCTGCACCGGCGGAGCCGTCAGCAAACTCCTCTTTCTCGGCTCTTCCTGCATCTACCCCAAGCACGCCCCCCAGCCGATCCCGGAATCCGCCCTTCTCTCCGGCCCGCTCGAGCCTACCAACGAGTGGTATGCCGTCGCGAAAATTGCTGGCATCAAGATGTGCCAAGCCTACCGGATCCAGCACGGCCTCGACGCAATCTCCGCCATGCCCACCAACCTCTACGGCCCCCAGGACAATTTCCACCCGGAGAATTCCCACGTCCTCCCAGCACTGATCCGACGCTTCCACAATGCGAAGATCTCCGGCGACAATGAGGTCGTCGTCTGGGGCACCGGTTCTCCACTGCGCGAGTTCCTCCACGTCGATGATCTTGCCGACGCGGTGGTCTTCCTAATGGACCGGTACTCTGGCTTAGAGCACGTCAATGTTGGGAGTGGTAAAGAGGTGACAATAAAGGAACTCGCGGAGCTTGTGAAGGAGGTGGTCGGCTTCCAGGGTGAGCTTGTGTGGGACAAGACGAAGCCCGATGGGACGCCGAGAAAGCTCATGGACAGCTCTACGCTGGCTGGAATGGGGTGGGAGGCTAAGATCCCCCTCCGCGAAGGACTGGCGGGTACCTACAAGTGGTATGTTGATAATATTGTGGACAATTAACCATCATTTGTTGTTCTTGTTGCAGTATTATTTCTATCATGTTTCATTATGTTTTGGGGACTATAACTCAATCTTCTATGGTTACTTATTTGCGATGATTTATAGAGTTCTACCTCCTTTCTGTTGATTTTGTCTTATCAAGAGAATACATCTATGAAAATAAATTTGGAATTTGATGCCTGAATTCTATAATTTTTGAATCACGAGAAGTTGAGAAAACATTTAGAATGAAGATAGGTTGCAAATTTTGTTCTCAGTCGAGCATCTCTGATAATCCACGTATAGCATTTCTCTTCTCCCTGGACAGTGATGGCTTGACACATTCCAGTCCAGACAAGAACAAATTTTGATACTTTAACAATTTTTGGCACACTCTCTTTGTGACTTTGCTTGTGATATTTCTTCTTATCTTCATAGATATTGGGAGCTGCAAAGTCATCAGCTATGTGTATTCTTATGTCTATTAACTGTTTCTATGTTGAAGTTCTGGTGGCAATAGATGAATTGGCGCTGCTCTAGGAACTGTGTTATGTTTGTATTGCTATTTCTAAACCATAAATTTCAGAAACAAATTCTGTAAATATGAACTCACAGTAATCTTGGAGAAGAAATCAGAGAAGACTTGGAGAACTTGCCGTCGACGAGAAACTATCACGAAAAATGAACCGTATCTCAAGATTCACAAACCAAATCTTTTTATGTAATTGAACGAATCAATCTTGAATGTTCTTCACAACAACCCCTTATTTCGCTTATACACCCGGACGAACCGTGCACAAAGACGTTGTATATACAAGATGAACCATTTCTTTTTGACCTTGCATAGACCTCGCACACAGCTTGTCTCGCCCGATCTCCTTTGCTTGGACGCACCTCCTTGCTCGTCCTCTCTATCCACCTACATTGCTCATGTCCTTGGATGCAATTTATAAGAGGAAGAAGTCTCTTCCTCTACCTCCATTAATGGAGGATGTGAATGGTTGGAAGATGAAGAGGAACGGGTGCCCTCTTCTTCTTTTTATAACTCCAACATCTCCCACTCGTCCAAGTCAATCCATATAGGTTATCTAGTCACAAAGACCATGTAAGAAAGTCACAAAGACCATATAAGAACATTCAATTCATACTCCAGGGAAAATGGTTCGTGCGACAGCAAGCACACTGAGCAATTACTGCTAAGAAAGTTGTTACACTTAATTGAATTGTTCTATAGAACGAATCATAGACAACAATAACTTGTCTTTATCCTAGATTAATATTTACATCAATATAACATCTCTAATCTCTCATATGACAACTATGTCAAGAGCATGTTCAACATCTCTAATCAATACATTTATTCATAATTACATTTTTAAGTACTCAATAAAAAATATAATTGGTCGACCAGTGAATTAGTATCATAGATATAAATCAATTTTAATCTTCCTTTTTAGCTAGAATTTATTCATTCTAATAAATCGTTTTCCTAGGTATGCTCCATAGACCGAATCTTCCATAGTCAATAGGATACACACTAAAGTAGCAGACACTGATTAATATTCAAGTAAACAGCTAAATAGTCACTTAGGGTAAGATTTAGATTAACTTATAATCTCAAGGTTCTCACATAGCAGAGAAGCAGGGATCCATTCTTCTACTACTCTTATTGTCGCTATATCACATGTGGTATGAATCACATGCTACAATGTTATTTTCTTTACCAAAAAGAGTGTATGCTTTTCTCAAATATTTAACATCGTACAGATTTCGATTTAAACATACCTAATGTCTAATCCGAATTCAACTTATGAATTCAAATATGGCCTTTAACAGGTTTACTAAATGGTGGGTTCAATTATTCCGATCATTATACAAATGATCTCATCTTGACACAATTATCAAGACGACCTCAACTTATGAGTATGTCTCTATTCACAACTACATAAGCCGTCTCATAAGTAATGATCTTACCTCTATTCATACTCAACAAATAGAGATGATTATCCATGTGAGTGGACTAATCTCAACTTTCCAACATGCTCATCGAGACTTTTATCCAAATGTAACAAATATATTTACACTGAATAGATTTGTCATTTCATAAATATAACAGTCTTTATAATTTGTTACATCTTGTGTAGTCCCAAAGACTTCACATGCCATTGAAATAACTTTTTCGTTAATGATTTAGTAAAATGATCTGCAAACATAACACGTTTAGGGATATACTTAAGAATTATTTTTTTCTTGCAAACAATATCACTTATGCTTGCCTTTGCTGTGATATTTAAGATTCTTAGAAAAAGCTATAATAGCTTGATTATCACAGTATACTATATCAGGACTCCCACTGTCGTCAGCAATCCTCAGATGTATCAAGATCATTCTTAACCAGATAACCCTTGTTCAACAATTGCACGAGTCGCGCACTCAGCTTCCATTGTTGACAACACTACATAAGCTGTTTGGATAGGGCTACACAAGTCTATTTCGACAGTGCTACACAAGCCTATTTTTTGTTGTTCCATAAGATGGCGCCACCATTCAGCAAGAAGATATAGCTAGATGTGAATTTTCTGTTATCAAGGTCCCTTACCCAATATGCATCTGTAGAGCCTTTCTGGCTCAGCTCTGATCCTTTCCACTGCATTCCAATGTCTCGATCCTGGGTTTAATTGGAAATGACTAACTAAGCCAACAACATAGCTTATATCGGGATGAGTACACAACATAGTGTACATCAAACTATCAATGACACTAGCATATGATTTTTTCTTCATATCGGCTATCTCTTCAGGAGTCTTGGGAGATATACTTTTACTCAGAACAACACCTTTCGTTGTAGGCGTTTGTTCAATGTTGCAATCCAACATATTGAAATGTTGTAGCATCTTAGTTATATAAGCTTCATGGGATAAAATCAAAAGCCTTTTTGATCGATCACGAATGATCTGCACTCCTAAGATGTACTCAGTTTCTCCCATATCTATTATGTTAAATTGTATTGAAAGCCAAGACTTGACTTCAATCACAAATTTTAGGTCACTTCCAGCTAATAGCATATCATCAACAAATAATGATAAAATGACAAACTTTCTTTTATCTTTCATTAGGTAAACACAATGATCCTCATTGATCATTTCAAAATCAAAAGACAAAATAACTTCATTAAATCTTATGTTCCATTGCCTTGACGCCTGCTTTAGCCTATACATAGACTTCTTAAGTCTACATATTTTATTCTCTTGGCCCTCATCTATATAACCTTCTGGCCGTGCCATATAGATTTCTTCGTCAAGATTACCATTAAGGAAAGCTGTCTTTACATTCATTTGATGTAATTCTAAGTCAAAATGTACTACTATAGCTAGAATGACTCATATTGACACAAACTTCACAACTGGGGAGAATGTTGTTGGGGCAATCTATGGTCTGAGTGACCATGTATTTTGATATTTGGGCAAAGGGTTTAAGTTACGTTCACCCTAGTATTTAATATGTGTATTTGAGTGTGCAGGTTTGCAGGATACACATGGACTTAGCTAGACGACTTCGGGTTCGGTGAAGGATGGGATGAGGAGACAAGCCGTGGACTTGTATGCATTCGAGGGACTGTGGACAAAGCAGGGACGATGAGCCGAGGGAAGCGAACTTCGAGGCATACGCGAAGGATGACATGAGGAGACGAGCCGTGGGCTTGCATGCATCCGAGGAACGAGAGCCAAAGTCGAAGAGGGCTTGAAGGCGACAGATTGAGGCTGTTGGATGAAGAGTCAGCTAAGCCGTGAGGGGTCGAGTGCTGAGGGAATTGTACTCGGGAAGGAAATCCTAGGGTTCGAGTGCTGAGAGAAATGTACTCGGGGAAGGGAAACCTTAGGTATAGGGGTGGACCAGTCGACTAATGCTTGATCAGTCGACTGATGAAGCCCACAGAAAGATCAGTCGATTGGTCAATGACCAGTCGACTGATGGTAGCCGAAATTCGAACGTTAGGCTGTAACGTTCGAATCAAAGTGGGACCAGTCGACTGGCCTTGGACCAGTCGACTGGTAACAGTCTTTTCAGCCTTGAGCTCTATTTAAGAGAGCTCGGTTTTGGCTGAGAGTTCTTGACGAAATTGGCTTTGGTTAAAGACCAATTAGTAGTCTAAGTGCACAGAAGAGTGTTGCGGGTTGTGGCGAGGTTTCTCCACCCATAAGGAGCTACACAAGCTAGCCGGAGGTCTTCTGGGGAGTCATCCACTGACGGATCGGGATCGTCCACCTTACAGATAGCCGTAGAGTAAGAGTCTTATATCCGAACCACGTAAACTGGTGTGTCTCCTTAGTTGTAAGTTTTTGTTTAATTGTATTTTCGCTTGCGCACTAACAACGTGTAGGAAGAAAATCGAAAAGAAGCTATTCACCCTCCCTCTAACTAAACGACAAGGTCCCAACAAGTGGTATCGAAGCCGAGGTCGCTCGTCTACGGACTAACCGCCGGGAGAGCAAAAGGTGCTAGAGGAAGATGGATTTAGAAGGGCCGCTTGGATGGGATACTCGGATCCCACCTCCATATGATCGAGATGACTTCGAGTATTGGAGGAAGCAATTGGAGACGTGGTTCCAAATGGATTGGGGAAACGCCGTCGACCTCGGTGTTGGACCAAGGATCAAATGGAGGAAGCAGAAGTGGATAAGGAGGTAACTAGAATTGTATTAAATTTATTACCTTCATATATTGTGTCAAATATAGGAGAATATAAAAATGCATATGAGCTATGGAAAATTGTGATAGCTTTGCATGAAAATTCAACACAAAGCCAAGGAGATGAGGAGCCCAAGGAAAATGGGTCAATAGTCCAAGAAGAGGAGAAGGGCCAATCAGATGAGGAAAGAAGCTCAACATCCGAAGAGGAGGAGAAAGAAGAAAAAGATTCATCTATATCTGCAAGTGAAGTAACACAAGAATTTGAAGAACCATTCACTTCATCAAAGGAAGAAGAAGATGTCTCCACTTCAAGAATTAAGGGGGAGGAGAGATCATCTTCGATACCGGAGCAAGAAGAAGATTCCGCCTCCACCAAAGCAAAGTCAAAGGACCATATTATTTGCTTTGGGTGTAATGAAAAGGGACACTATAAGGACAAGTGTCCGAAGGGTAAGAAAAAGAAGGTAAACTCTAAACCCAATGTAATTCCTTTAAATTCTAACATGAGTTGTAGGAAAAAAAAGGAGAAGAAGCATATAAGGTGCTTCACGTGTGGTGAGCTAGGACATTACCACACCAAATGCTCAAGGAAAGGAGAATTCAAGAAATTAGAGCATTTGAGGAAATGGGAGTAGAAGGAGAAGAAGAAAAGCTCACATCAAGGGGGAGCTACAAGGGTAAGGGAGGTAATCCCTAACTTTAAGTTTAAATGTAATTCAAATTTAAACTTCTCCATGCATAGTTTTGGTTTTAGATATCATTGATAAAAATAGGATTAATGTTGCATATTAAAACCTTAGGGAATTTATGCATCATGATAAACGTAGAACATTTAGACCTAAGGACCAAGATATTAATCCCAAGAAGGGGAGACACATGCCTAGAATGGGTAGGTCTAGGAATGTCCAAGGTGGACATATTGATTCTATGTTTGAAAACCTAGAGAGGGAAAATCAAGCTCTAAGGGCAAAGCTTGATAAGTTAGAGAAAACCCTACATAGATTCACTATTGGATCTAAAGGTTTAGTGTTGGGAGGTCAAAAACCTAACAATGATAGATCGGATCTAGAATACCGATCTAAGTTCTCCGATGCCAATGAAAAGAAATATGCTAGGGTAGCATATAACTATGACAAGGAGGGGAAGTCCAAAAATGACAAGGGGATACCATGTAAAAGCAAGAAGAAAGTCTTAACCAAGGACAAGGGGTCCAAAGTTAAGAATGTTAGGGTTGTAGACCAAGAGTCACCGGAGGTACACCGGTGTGGTATAGCGTTTGTTGAGTCACCTTGGGAGGTGACTAAGGCTAAGAGCTCAAGGGGGAGCTCTAGGAGCCAAGTTGGGATCCATGGTTTATGGATCCCGGGAGGATTCCTCTCGGAAGTTTAGATGGATCATGAAGTGTGCCAAAGGATGTGGAGATGAATTTGAACTCTCAATCCTAGGGATTTGACACAATGAGTATGAGTTTCATGCATGAAAATATGTCATTGGGGTCATATAGTATGGAAGTTGGTTTTTGATGTGTAGATGTCGTATAAACAAATGCTAGGGATGCATTGTGGTTTGGTATGGGCAGAGACATCAAGAGGAAGTCAAAACTAGGACTTTAGGTCAAGGTTCAATTGAACCATTTAGATAGTTTTGGAGTTTGTGTCAATTTTGGGATTGGTGATAGATACATTTCTGAATGTATTTTTTCCAAGTAGACACGGGTATCACAAACTTCTCCATAAAATTTGGAAAATTTTGGAGACGTGTGGAATTTCTGGTGCATTTCTGAATTTCAGCTCAGAAGCTAAAATGTTCAGACTGAGACATATCAGTCGACTGCCCCAGGGGGCAGTCAACCGATCTTTTTTAGGGATTGCAATTCGAAGGTGTTGGGACCGGTCGACGAGCTAGAGGGGGGGGGGTGATTAGCTTCGATTCGCTTGTAGATGATTTGTTGCGGTGGAAGACTTCAAGCAATCGCTAACATAAGGATTTACTTGGTATCCACCCCGGTCGGGTGACTAATCCAAGGATCCACTCTCCTCACACTCTCATGCACTATGAAAGTCTCCTTCTTGAGGTGGAGAAACCTCTTACAAGCTTGTTACAAAGATACAACAAGAACAAAGCAAATACAATAGAAATCTTACAAGATTTACAATGAATAAGCTCACACTTTGCTTTCCTTGCTATCTTCAAGCTTGTGATCGCCTCTAGAACTTTGGAAGTGCAGCAACACTAAGCCCCAAAGCTTCTCTTGAAATGGCGTGGAAGGAGGAAGAAGAGTTTTGCCAAAAACCTGCGCGAAAGCCCTTATACTCGATGCCTAGGGTTTCTGAATCGATTAGCCAATCGATTACCACGTAGGATTTAGCCGTTCAACGGCTAGCTTTCGAACCGTAATCGATTACCAGAGCCCTGAATCGATTACCCAATCGATTCAGAGCCTCTCTGTTCTCTCGCGCAACCCTCCGTGATCGATTACCCCAATCGATCAAGAGACACCTTAATCGATTGACCAATCGATTAAGGGAAGGCTGAATCGATTACCCAATCGATTCAGCCACCTTCTGTTCTCTCGCACAAACAGCCCTAATCGATTCTCCAATCGATTCACTCAATCGATTACCCAATCGATTGAGTCCAACCTAACTTGTTTTCACAAGTCTAGGATCCCCTACCAAGTGTCCAGTCAACCCCTTTGACCAACTTGGATTTCTACTGCCTAGCTCCCAGCTCGGACTTAACCTGGTTCCCAACCAGATTCGCCTAACCCTCGAGTTAGGTCTGTTGGTGCAGGAAGCACCATATCGATCCTTATTTTGATATTGGCAAAGGATTCAAAGTTAAGTTTGTTTGTGATCTAACAATATTCACTAAGTGTGCAGAGACAAAGCCCTAGCGAAGGACTACTAGGCAACTGGCGAAGGACTGCCAGTATCCAAGCCCTAGCGAAGGACTGCTAGGCAACTGGCGAAGGACTGCCAGTATCCAAGCCCTAGCGAAGGACTGCTAGGCAACTGGCGAAGGACTGCCAGTATCCAAGCCGTAGCGAAGGACTGCTAGGCGCTAGGCGAAGGGCAGCTCGGCATCCAAGACCTGACAAAGGACCGTCAGGCAAAAGTCCAACCAAAGGAGCGGTTGGCATCAGGTAAACTTGTTGGTGAGAGCCCTAGAGCCGATCATGTAATGATTGTATGGACTAATTTGTATCATATTCCTATGTATAAATAAAGGCATGTTTTATGGTTATTATACTTACGTGTATTTGTGCCAATTAGCTAAGTATAATAATGTCCTTGAGTAGAAGGTTCTTATCTATATCAATCGATTGGTTGAATCGATAGTGAGATGATATAGAGAACACTACTCTAAATAATTCCTAGTCAAGTATTAACATTCAAGGACAATGTTAATACGTAGAGGCTAGCATGTAGGTCAACATGATGACTTGATCTCACAAGTCATAGATATAGAGATATCAAGTTGACACATGGGTATGCATTGGAGAATGTATACTGAATGACCCACCATGAGAAAGTATCATGGATCGTTATATGAGTGTCATATACTTTCTCATGTGGCTATTAGTATGACTATTAGTCCTTGGACCTGAAGTCACCATGGATTCCTACATAAGGAGTTACGTACTTTGGCTTCGTCAAACGTCACCCGTAAATGGGTGGACTATAAAGGCGATTACTGGGTATGTAACAAATTATGGAGAGGGATGTGAGTGATGTAGATGGGATCTATCCCTCCTATATGACGGGAGTGATATCGTATTCTTGATAGAGTGAGACCACAAAGTGCATGACCATGCCCAAGTGAGTCAATATGAGATATTGAAATCATTTGATTAGTGTGAGTCTACTTGGAGTTCAAGATATAGATTGACTCGAGGATGACACGGTCTATGCCTCAATTGAGTCAATCTAGATATCATGGATAGAGGGACATTATCATATATTGTGAGAGTCACAATTATTAGTCACAAGGTGATGTTGGATCTCAACATTCTTGTAACTTGGGTAGCAATGATGTGTTGCTAGATACCGCTCATTGCTTATGTTTCTAAGAGGTTAGAAGCATTGCCAACGTTACAAGAACCTATAGGGTCACACGCAAAGAACAAATAGATGGAGAAAAATTGAAGTCAAGTTTGACTTGGCTAAATATGGAAAGTCCATAAAAGGCAAGTTTGACTTGACCTAAATCCAAATCAAGTTTGACTTGACTTGGTTCCACTTCAAGTTAGACTTGACATGGGAGAAGAAATGGAGTCAAGTTTGACTTGACTATTTATGGAAAGTCCATAAAAGGCAAGTTTGACTTGACCTAAATCCAAATCAAGTTTGACTTGACTTGGTTACACTTCAAGTTAGACTTGACATGGGAGAAGAAATGGAGTCAAGTTTGACTTGACTATTTATGGAAAGTCCATAAAAGGCAAGTTTGACTTGACCAAAACCCACCTCATCTTTGTTTGACCAAGTGATGACTTGGTTCCCCCCCCCCCCCCCATTTGAATTTCGAATTCAAATTGAAAAGGGATATGGAAGGCCACCTAATGGCACTTAATAGCCATTATGGCCGGCCACCTAATGGCCATTAATGGCCATTAAGTGGCCGACCACCATGAAGGAACAAAACCGATGTTTTGTTTCATTCGGTGGTGAGTGAGGCTTTTCTTCTTCTCTCTTGATTTTTGGTTGGAGTGCTTCTTCGACCTCTCCTCTTGGCCGAAACCTATAGGGTGCTAGCACACCTAAGGTTTTGATTCATCTTCATTTGTTCGCGTGGATACGTATAGAGGAGTGTCTGCTTCGATACTCTACGAGATCCGGCGGCCTTTTGGACAAGCGGGAAAGCGAAGGGCTACGCGTCAAGGGTAATGATTCTTATCATGTAGATCTAATGTAGATTAAACTCGTACTCGTAATTTATTTTTATGTTCGCACGGATCCGTGGCCGAACTTCTGGGGTTTCCGCAACGCAAAAAGCGGTTTTTGCGGCCCAGAATTTCCAACAGTGGTATCAGAGCCACGTGCGAACCTTGTACGAGTTTAAATTTATTTTTTTTTGTATTAGATACAAAATTTAAAGACAAATAATATTCTGTGATTTTTCGAAATTTATAGATTTTATGGGTATTTTTCTCATGAAGTCGAAGCAACAAGTGTTCGGACACTTGTAGGCTTCACCGATCGAGAAAAACTTTCCGAAACGGAAATATCTCGCTATAATCTTTCGGGACAGCGGCTTAAGTTGTTGTAAGGTGATTTTGGGACACTCGCGAAATTCATTTCGCGAGTAGGGGCGCCGCCCCTAACCCCGCAAGGGGCAATGTCCCGCAATCGTGCCCGAAAATCGTGTAGCGGGACCGTTACGGAAGTGTAACTCATAATATCGTAAAATTGTCGAAAAAATTATAGAAATTTATTTAAAATACATAATTTGGAATTATGTATGGATTTGTGATGATCATGGCCCAATAAAAACCCAATGTGATTGGAATGTGTTGTAATTCATATTACGGTCTGCGTACCGTTTTTGTGGTTGTGCGTGTTGTATAGTGTATGCGACCTGCGAGTCGGCTTCTTTTATTTTATTTCTGTACTTTCTTATTTTGTAATGTACAAAATGAAGACGCTGGGCGGTCCTTCCGAAGACGGAGTTATGGAGGGAGCCGACGACACGTGGCGGTCAAAGGAGAAGCTTGGAGAAGCAAACCCCTAGGTTGACCGTCCGATCTTCTCATTGGCTTGAGAAGATCGTAGTAGGGCCATGATCCAATCACAAATTAAATTATTTTATTATTTGCTTGTATGTGATGCATGCTAGAGTAAAATAATTAGAGCCTTGTGTATATGATACACCCTCTCTCTTGCGATTAGATTCGATCTAATTCAAATCAACTCATTCTCGAAATGCCTACCAAGTTTTGATACCTATCACTACCTCGATCATTTGTTGTTGTTGAATCTGCCAAAGCAGAGCAACACATTTAATCTTGGTAGGGTACGGAGGGACAATTTTGGTCCTGCCTATCACGGCTTGGGTGAGAACAAACTCAATCAGATTGAGTGAAACTAGTTAACTCGGTCGGATCGAGTCTAACTATAGGCATATTCCAATCGTTGGAAAGGTAGGATAAAAATCACATTTATATTAAAACTTGGGCGATTTAGCCAAAGCTAACTCAAGTTTTTATGTAAATGTAAATTTTAATCCTATAAACAAGAGTTGCATAGAGATGTAATCGGTAAATTGTTACCTACCGATCGTACTAAGTCTTGGGCGATTTAGCCAAAGCTAACTCAAGGCTTAGTATGATGTGGATCTTGTCCCACTATATTATAGTTAAATTAGATAGAATCTTGTAGCGTGGTTTGACCACATCTATGACTTGATTCTATAAATTTTCTATAATTCAGTGGGAGAATCATTTAATTAAAGGCCTAATTAAATGAAAAGGAATATGTTATTTAATTTTCTGCATTTTATTGTTGTAGATTGCCATGTCGACAAACGCAAATACTCTCTCCCTGCGATCTGTCCTTGAGAAGGACAAGCTCAACGGAGCAAACTTCCTGGACTGGTACAGGAACTTGAGAATAGTTCTCAAGCAAGAACGTAAACTGTACGTTCTGGAGCAGCCTATTCCCGAGGCACCTCCTGCCAGTGCCACGCGAGTTGACCGTGATGCTCACAAGAAGCATCAAGATGACGCATTGGATGTGTCATGCCTTATGCTCGCAACCATGAACTCTGAGCTTCAGAAGCAACATGAGTTAATGGATGCTTTCGATATGGTTGAGCATCTGCGTCAACTGTATTAAGGACAAGCAAGGCACGAGAGATTTGAGATCTCTAAGGCGCTGTTTCAGTGCAAGATGCAAGAAGGGACTCCCGTAGGTCCCTATGTACTCAAGATGATTGGGTACATAGAGAATTTACAGAGATTGGGATTCCCACTGGGCCAAGAGCTGGCCACAGACTTGATCTTGCAGTCCCTACCCGAAAGTTATAGTCAATTTGTCATGAACTGGAACATGAATGAAATTGACAAGCCCCTGCCTGAGATGCTCAGCATGTTGAGAACTGCTGAGCTCAATCTTAAGAAGGCCAAGCCCATGTTGATGGTGCAGAAGGACAAAGGTAAGGGCAAGCCCAAAGGCAAGGGAAAGTCTCAAGCCAAGGGCAAGGGCAAGGGCAAAGCACTGAAACCCAAAGGAGGGGTTGCCAAGGATGCTACCTGCTTCCACTGTGGTGAGACCGGACACTGGAAGCGGAACTGCAAGAAATATATGGAAGATCTCCAGAAGAAGAGAAGTCAGACTTCTACTTCAGGTATTCATGTTATAGAAGTCAATTTGTCTATTTCTACATCATGGGTATTAGATACCGGATGTGCTTCTCACATTTGTACCAATGTGCAGGCGTTGAGAAATAGCAGGACATTGACAAAGGGCGAGGTAGACTTACGAGTTGGCAATGGAGCAAGAGTTGCTGCTGTTGCTACAGGAGTTTATATGCTATCTCTGCCCTCTGGGCTTGAACTAGAGTTAGATGATTGTTATTATGTGCCTGCTCTGACTAAGAACATAGTTTCTGTTTCTTGTTTAGACAAGAAAGGATTTTCGTTTATAATAAAGAACAAATGTTGTTCAGTTTATTTGAATGAAATGTTCTATTGTAGTGCACCTCTAATGAACGGACTCTATCTTCTAGACTTAGAAAACCCTATCTATAACATAAATACCAAAAGGCTCAAGTCTAATGACTTGAACCAAACCTATATCTGGCACTGTCGCTTAGGCCATATAAATGAGAGTCGCCTATCCCAGCTCCATAGAGATGGTTTGCTGGACTCATTTGATTTTGAATCATTTGAGACATGCGCGAGTCTTGCCTTCTTGGCAAGATGACCAAGACTCCATTCAGTGGACACAGCGAAAGAGCAACCGATTTGTTAGGTCTTATACATAGCGATGTATGTGGCCCTTTCAATGTTGCTGCCAGAGGTGGTTATAGGTACTTCATTACATTACNGAAGAGTCCCCAGATGTCTTTTATGAGGATTTGGGGTTGTGAAGCTTACGTACGACGTCAAGTTTCAGACAAACTGGGACCCAAATCTGATAAGTGCTATTTTGTAGGATATCCCAAGGAAACGAAGGGATATTACTTCTACATTCCCAGTCAGCACAAAGTGTTTGTGGCGAAGACTGGGGTTTTTCTAGAAAGGGACTTTGTTTCTAGAAAAACTAGTGGGAGTAAGTTCGATCTTGAAGAAGTTCAAGATATGGACCATAGCACTGAGGCCTTGATGGAGGTTGAACAGGAACCACAAAATGTTGTGGATCATGAGGTTGTTGCACAAGGAGTTATGCAACAACAGCCTGTTCAAGTAGACCTACCTCTTCGCAGGTCTGGTAGGGTACGTCATCAGCCTGAGAGATATTCATTTCTCTTGTCTAATGACAATGACGTTGTGCTCATTGAGAATGAGCCTACAACCTATCAGGAAGCTGTGATGAGCCCAGATTCTGAGAAATGGCATGAGGCCATGAGATCCGAGATGGACTCCATGTACACCAACCAAGTTTGGACCTTGGTTGATCCACCTGAAGGGGTAAAACCCATTGGGTGTAAGTGGGTCTTTAAGAGAAAGACTGACATGGGAGGACTTACGCATACCTATAAGGGTAGACTGGTAGCAAAGGGTTTCAAACAAATTCATGGTATTGACTATGATGAAACCTTTTCTCCAGTAGCGATGTTTAAGTCCATTCGGATCATGCTTGCTATTGCAGCATACCACGATTATGAGATTTGGCAGATGGATGTCAAAACCGCGTTCCTGAATGGGAACCTACTCGAGGATGTGTACATGACACAACCTGAGGGTTTTGTAGATCCAAAGCATACTGGCAGAGTATGCAAGCTGCAAAGGTCCATTTATGGACTAAAGCAAGCTTCTCGGAGCTGGAATCTTCGATTCGATGATGCAATCAAACAGTTTGGTTTCATCAAGAATGAAGATGAACCCTGTGTCTACAAGAGGGTTGAAGGAAACATAGTAGTTTTCCTCATATTGTATGTGGATGACATACTACTCATTGGGAATGATATTCCTATGCTTCAGTCTGTGAAGACTTGGCTGGGGAATTGTTTCTCAATGAAGGACTTAGGTGAAGCAGCCTGTATTTTAGGCATCAAGATCTATAGAGATAGATCTAAGAGATTGCTTGGCCTAAGTCAGAGTACATACATTGACAAGGTCTTACTTCGGTTTGCCATACAGAATTCCAAGAAAGGATTTCTGCCTATGTCACATGGTATGAGTCTTTCGAAGACTCAAAGTCCCTCTTCTAGAGAGGAGAGAGACCGCATGGATCAGATCCCTTATGCCTCGGCCATAGGATCTATCATGTACGCCATGCTATGTACTCGTCCTGATGTCTCGTATGCTTTGAGTATGACGAGCAGATACCAGTCAGATCCAGGTGAGCGTCACTGGATAGCGGTCAAGAATATTCTTAAGTACTTGAGAAGGACTAAAGAATATTTCTTGATATATGGGGGCGATGAGGAGCTAACTATAAAGGGTTACAGTGATGCCAGCTTCCAAACCGACCAGGATGATTATCGGTCGCAGTCAGGGTTCGTGTTTTGTCTGAATGGCGGCGCTGTGAGCTGGAAGAGTTCGAAGCAGGACACAGTTGCTGATTCTACAACTGAGGCTGAGTATATTGCTGCATCAGAGGCAGCAAAGGAGGCAGTTTGGATCCGCAAGTTCGTTGCAGAGCTTGGGGTGGTTCCTAGCATTGCAGATCCCATAGAGCTCTATTGTGACAATAATGGGGCTATTGCGCAGGCTAAGGAACCTCGCTCACACCAGCGGACCAACATATACTACGGCGCTTCCATCTCATTCGAGAGATCATCGATAGAGGAGATGTGAAGATATGCAGAGTACCCACAGAGGCGAATGTCGCAGATCCCCTGACCAAGGCTTTGGCACAGACAAAGCATGATGGTCACACTAGATCATTGGGTATTAGATACTACAGTGATTGGCACTAGTGCTAGTGGGAGATTGTTGGTGAGAGCCCTAGAGCCGATCATGTAATGATTGTATGGACTAATTTGTATCATATTCCTATGTATAAATAAAGGCATGTTTTATGGATATTATACTTACGTGTATTTGTGCCAATTAGCTAAGTATAATAATGTCCTTGAGTAGAAGGTTCTTATCTATATCAATCGATTGGTTGAATCGATAGTGAGATGATATAGAGAACACTACTCTAAATAATTCCTAGTCGAGTATTAACATTCAGGGACAATGTTAATACGTAGAGACTAGCATGTGAGTCAACATGATGACTTGATCTCACAAGTCATGGATATAGAGATATCAAGTTGACACATGGGTATGCATTGGAGAATGTATACTGAATGACCCGCCATGAGAAAGTATCATGGATCGTTATATGAGTGTCATATACTTTCTCATGTGGCTATTAGTATGACTATTAGTCCTTGGACCTGAAGTCACCATGGATTCCTACATAAGGAGTTACGTACTTTGGCTTCGTCAAACGTCACCCGTAAATGGGTGGACTATAAAGGCGATTACTGGGTATGTAACAAATTATGGAGAGGGATGTGAGTGATGTAGATGGGATCTATCCCTCCTATATGACGGGAGCGATATCGTATTCTTGATAGAGTTAGACCACAAAGTGCATGGCCATGCCCAAGTGAGTCAATATGAGATATTGAGCTCATTTGATTAGTGTGTGTCTACTTGGAGTTCAAGGTATAGATTGACTCGAGGATGACACGGTCTATGCCTCAATTGAGTCAATCTAGATATCAAGGATAGAGGGACATTATCATATATTGTGAGAGTCACAATTATTAGTCACAAGGTGATGTTGGATCTCAACATTCTTGTAACTTGGGTAGCAATGATGTGTTGCTAGATACCGCTCATTGCTTATGTTTCTAAGAGGTTAGAAGCATTGCCAACGTTACAAGAACCTATAGGGTCACACGCAAAGAACAAATAGATGGAGAAAAATTAAAGTCAAGTTTGACTTGGCTAAATATGGAAAGTCCATAATAGGCAAGTTTGACTTGACCTAAATCCAAATCAAGTTTGACTTGACCTGGTTCCACTTCAAGTTAGACTTGACATGGGAGAAGAAATGGAGTCAAGTTTGACTTGACTATTTATGGAAAGTCCATAAAAGGCAAGTTTGACTTGACCAAAACCCACCTCACCTTTGTTTGACCGATGACTTGGTTTCCCCCCCCCCCCCATTTGAATTTCGAATTCAAATTGAAAGGGGATATGGAAGGCCACCTAATGGCAATTAGTAGCCATTATGGCCGGCCACTTAATGGCCATTAATGGCCATTAAGTGGCCGGCCACAAGAGAGAACAAAAGGGATTTTGTTCCCTTTTGGTGTGTGGCTTTTCATTTTTCTCTTTGAGTTTTGGTGGATTTTTCTTCTTCCTCTCCTCCTCTTGGCCGAAAACACAGAGGGTGCTAGCACACCTAAGTTTTCGATCCATCTATCTGTTCGCGTGGATACGTATAGAGGAGTGTCTACTTTGATACTCTACGAGATCCGGCGGCCTCTTGGACAAGCGGGAAAGCGAAGGGCTACGCGTCAAGGGTAATGACCTTATCATGTAGATCTAGTGTAGATTTAGATATTAAACTCGTACTCGTATTTGTTTTATAAGTTCGCACGGATCCGTGGCCGAGATTCTGGGGTTTCCGCAACGCAAAAAGCGGTTTTTGCGGCCTAGAATTTCCAACAGTTCACCCCCATGGCTTCAATATCAATTGCTTCCGAAACATTCGCTCAAGCGCTACTCTTCGACAAGCTTCGTACTCGCGATTCAAGCGCCGACGAGGACCCGCTGCTCCGAACCTCCAACTACTCTGGTCGTCGGTAAAAGTCATTTTTTTTAATTGTTGTAATTTCATTTTAAATTCTATATTTGTACTCTAACTTGTAATCTTTTACGAAAATATAGAATTTCCCATCGTAAATGGTCAACGACCATGGGCCTTGGAGTAGGAGCCGATCGCGACTCCGAACCAAGTAAAAACAAACCGTGTTAGCGATTGTTTTTGCTATTTCCGCTGCGTAATTACTCTCTTTGTCTGAAAATTTTTTACGATCGATATTCACCCCCCTCTATCGATTTAATCCGAACCCACAAGTGGTATCAGAGCGGGTGGCTCAAACTTGGTGCAACCACCAGTTTGAGAATATTTTTCAGATTTTCGAATTCTAATATTTTTTTCTTATTTCGCTCGTATTTTTCTCGTTAATTGAGGTTGGTGCAACACCACTCGGTTTTTTGTAATTAATATTCTTCCAGCATTACTAATCCAAGACTTAGTCTTGGAACGAGTTCTGTTTTATTCTTTTTCAGTTAAAATATTAATGGTCATGCAAGAAGGATACAGCACTGCCAGACCCCCTCTTTTCAGTGGAGAAGATTTCTTCTACTGTAAAAGCAAGATGGAAGTGCACCTGAAAACTCAGGTGGACATGTGGATAATTATCCAGTCTTTGTTGAAAATTTCTAAAAATGCACAAGGCGTGGTGCAACACCATACCGAGTGGGATGGCCCACTAAAGAAGAAGATCGAGGTCGATGCAAAAACAACCCAGACCTTGCAATGCGGCCTAACAAAAGAAGAGATGAACCGTGTAGGACCTTTCAATAGCGCGAAGGAGCTTTGGAACAAGCTGATCGAGTTGCACGAAGGCACTTCCGACACCAGGATCAGCAAAAGAGATCTGTTGCTCAATAGATTCTATACAATAAAGATGCACGACGGTGAGACTGTAGCTTAACTCCAAGCCATAATCCAGGAGCTGATGAACAGACTGCACACAATAGGTCATAAGGTTGAAAACCGTGACCTAATAAGGTATATTTTAAATTCATTTTCTAGAAACTCACTGTGGGCATCTATGGTGGATGCCTACAAGGTTTCAAGGAATTTATCCGAAATTAAATTGGATGAGTTATTTTTTGAACTAGAACTGCACGAACTAACTAATACTACCTTGACCGAGAAACGTATAACTTTTGTTGCAGGTAAAACTCAAGGAAAAGTTCCTAAGAAGAAGCCTCAACCAGCACCCGAGTCTGACTCAGACTCGGAATCAGAGACAATGAAGGGGATCGACCCAAATTGGTTCGACTAGCTCGTGATTACTACAAAGAACTCAAGTACCAAACGAGCAAGAACAAATCAATCCGAAGAAAGGAAGATCCAACAGAACCTTCAACGAGCTCGAAGAGCAAAAACAACATCACCTACTATGAATGCAACAAAAAGGGACACTTCAAGTCAGAGTGCCCCAACCTAAATGAAAACCAAGAAGGCGCGCAGAAAGAAGGCTCCCCAAGCCACCTGGGAAGAGTCATCTTCCGAAGAAGAAGAAGTCCCACACGCAAATCTACTCGCCTTAACTGCCTCGGATGACGTCGACTCCAGATCATAATCAGAACTAGACGAGGACGTCAACACCGGAAGACTCACAATCTCAGAGAATGGGCAAATCACTATAAGAGGTTATTCAGAATATTAGTTATCTAAGTTAATTTCGTATTTGTCTCGAAACTTGGCAAAAGCCAAAATCCGGGTTGAGTCCCTCCGACAGGAAGTAAAACTCCTGAAAGAGGAAGTCACTCGAGGTCCTTGACTGAGCCAAGTCAAGAAGGAAACTCAACTCAAGTCCAAAAGCTTGAGGAAGAGAATTCCTCCTTGAAGAATCAAGTCAAGGAGCTCAGAGTTGCTTTAGAGCGGTTCACTTCAGGTTCCAAGGGTCTTGACATGATTCTTGGAAAACAGAAGTCCGTTCTCAATCGATCCGGACTAGGTTATCGAACCAAGTCGAGACAATGCTCATATTATTCTGTATTGAACCAACCTAGAACCCAAGTCCAAGCATGGGTCCCCAAGCTGTGTTTAAATAAATCAGCTGGACCAAACCACTATTGGATCCCCAAGGACAAGATTCACATCTTGCCTAACCCTTATCGAGACTATAGTCCAGGGGGAGTCAATATAAAAACCATATTTATAGTTAGATAATTTTACTGAATTGCTTGCTTGCTTGTCTATTTTCTTTTTGCAATTTTTAATTATCATGCTTAGATTTAGGATTGGTTAGATTACGGACAAGTGATTGAGTTGAAATTTGAACAACATAGTATTGGGTGGAGGTGAGATGATAGTACGTTAGGGAAGCCCTTCTAATAAGGTCAAGTATATCTTACTTGGTCTGTTTAGTTTGGTGGAACTAGCCGAAGCTACCGATCCAAGACCAAAACTAGTTTGACCAAAATCTTTCAAGAAGTAACTTGAAGATGAATTTTCAGTAAGAGGCTTTGTCATGGAAAAGGTTGTTGCTCCAATAAGGTTACGACCAAAGAAGACCTTGTGTCTCTCCAAGACCTGGAAGCCAATTACTGATAGAATAATGATTGGGAGAGTAAAAATGAGAGAGTTAAAACCATAGTGAATGATGTGGCTGTTGGGACCGGGTGCATGTTGACAAGGATACGGGTTCGTAAAATTCTAAATTTTTACGTGCAGCGGAAGAGTTAGCATAAAATAATTTCTCAAATTATTATAACCACGTATCTAGCATGCAACCTTATAGTGTGTGGACATGATCATAAAATAAAACTTTGCGGAAAAGTAAACTAATTTACTAAGTACCTCGCGTAACTCGAAGAAAGGGATGAGATCCAACCGTAGCGTCCCTTGGAAGCTCCGCCTCTATTCGCGTCCACGCCGAGTTCTCTTCGGGATGACTTCGCAAAGTCACGAGTTTTGTGCCAACGAGAACTACTAGATTCTCTAAAGGAACAACTAGAAGATCAAGAAAGAAGAAAGGAAACTAACCACCAAGAGACGGAATCTAAATTCCGAGAAGGAAGGAGATGTGATCCGCTTCTTCTTCTCTGAGGTCGTCTTGGTGGATGAAGCTCACGCCCACCTTGGGAGTTGCGCCGGCCCTAGGGGAGGAGAGAGAGCCGGCCCTAGAGAGAGAGGGGCGTCGGCCCTAGAGAGAGAGAGGCGTGTAGAGAGAGAGAGAGCAATTAATCTCTTGATTAATTGATTAGGAATTCAAGGCGCGTCTTTGGTTCCTTATATAGTTGCTTCTCCCTTGCCAAGTCTCTCTCTTAACGGAATTAACGGAATTAGTTATCATATAAAATTTATCTTATAAAGTTTCTTATGACTTATTTCGTTATGCCTAATTTTATTATAACTAACTTTATAATAAAACAAATTCTCTTCTCCTTTAATTATGGAATAAATTATATAAGAAATTTATAAACTTTCTTATTATGGAAAAATCAATTCATTATTGATTTTATAAAATTAAAATGAACCAATTCATGACTTATTTTAACTTCCATAAAAAGAATAAATTTCTATAAATTTATTTATATAAATTTCTTTTTACAAATTTATTTATCCATAATTTATAAAACAAATCGCGCTAGATTTATTTTATTAACTAAACCAATTAAATTGGTTTATTCCCTTTTAATGGCCGGCCAAACCAAGAGGGTGGACACCCTCTTTGGCCGGCCAAACCAAGCCGCTTCCATCGCGAATTAAACTCATTTAATTCGCCCAATAAGCCTTCAAAAGACTTAGCCATTTTTAGCTTCCATTGCGCCTCTGATAAATTCAGATTCGACTTATTTCTCTTGATCGGAAAATCTAATTTTCAACTCGTTTTAAATCCCTCGGATTACTCTTAGTGCGTGTGACTAAATAGGCTTTCGATTTATGTTGGCCGTCTATAATCAACTAATTATAGAACGATCATGAGTGGCACCTAGTAGTACATCATGACCCCCAATTAATCGAAAGATCAACGGTTGACCTCAGAAAGAATTCCGAAACCCTTCAGCAGCTCTAATGAATCGTGCCCATTCCCTTCACCACCTTATACCCAATTGGTTCAGGACATGGTCTGATTGTGTCAGTCCCCACTAGACTGACTACGTCACACCTAGCGCAAGTAATGTCTTTCTCGTCCTTTGGATTTATGATTACTCTCATGTATTTAAGAGACTCACACTCTAAACATGATATGCTCTGGCCAGAGGCTTTGAGTAACAATCCGTCGATAGGCCTGGGTATACATCTCCTCACAAGGAGTGGTGAATCCTTTGTAGGATGCTCAAACATCTTCGGGCACTTCGGCTTATACCCAATCATCCTGGGTCCACACCTCCTTGGAGATGCTTGCTTAAGATGTTAAAGTATAAGTCTCCATGACCAAGATGACTTAAACACCGCAAGTCAAAGGAACATCGCACTTAAGCTGCAGTAAGAACTTCATTGACATATCTATATAGATAACCATATGAAGTCTTACAGCTAGTCGCTCCAATGAACTAGTTCCCTTAACTAGCATCCATGTTTATCTCCGGACATCCCAATGTCACCAGCCAGTGAGAATCAGCTGATTAGAGAATAACCCATGCTAGTCTCAACAGAATTGATAGTGTCCGTTTTTATCAATTCATCGACTAGGGATATTTTCAATACTTCACAATTGCACATGTAGAGATAATCACTAGTTGTGATCCCATCACAAATTCTCTTATGCTGTGAATTATATTGCGGACATTCAGTAGATGAGTTTAAGATCCCAATCAAATACACAAACATGTATACTCAAATAGTGAATTATCATTTATTAAAATAAATGTTTACAATCATAAGGCGATTGCCTTAGGACACTTCTCTCATATCACTAACAGTGGCACCTTGCATGCACGATCTCCGACGGGTTCACTGTGCCCCCCAGGGTATAGTTTGATTCAGGGCGGCGGCTGAAGGCCGCCGATGGTGTCCAAACGATAATCGGACGTGCACATGTAAAGTGCCACGCCATGCCATGTCATTCACTATGATTTTCACTCTCCCTATCATTGCTCTTACTGAAAATCAAATTCAATCACTCTTTGTTAAATTTGAATCTAACACAAATTTCAATTAATCTTAGATTCAACATATTTTCAAAATCAATAACCTTAAGTAGTTTTTTAATTAATTCAACTCTTTCAAAATTAATCGTTTTTCAAAATTAATAGTTTATTTTGAAAACCTGTCTCACAAAACCCATAAGGTTAACATGGTTGATAACACTAGATTGGGTGAGATAGACTAGGCTGTGAAATTCTATTCAAGCTATCCCTAACTCTAATGGATCCAAATCAACAAATACATTATGTGTAGGAACATAAAGATTTGGATTAGTGGATGTTGGATACTCGATGCTCCAGACACATGACTGAAGACAAATTGAAATTCACCAAAATCAAGTTCAAGAACCTAGGCTCAGTAGCATTTAGCAAAAATGCTACACTCAAAGTCATTGGGTCAGGTAACATTGGACTTAAATCTGATTTCATTATTAAGAAAGTTCTCCTGGTTGATAATTTTAAGTTCAATTTGCTTAGTATTAGTTAACTCTGTGATACTGGTTACATAGTTACCTTCACCAACTCTAACTGCTTTATTAGAAACCTCCAAAACTCATAAATAATGCTTAAGGGTACTAGAAAAAATAATGTTTACACTATTAATCTACCCTTAGTCCCAAAATGCTTTCTGACGCAATTAGAAGAATCTAACCTTTGGCATAGGAGATTAGGTGGCACTCATGTCAAACTCATTTCTAAAATTACCCAACTTGGTTTAATCAAAGGTGTACCTAAAATTAAGAATTTTGAAAACACAATTTGTAACCCATGTAAACAAGGTAAACAAACTAAGTCTACTCATAAACCAACTCAGTCAGACTTAACCCAAACCACCCTTGAGCTCCTGTACCATGACCTATTTGATTCACATGGCGCCAAGTCACTAAGCGGGAATCGATACTGCATACTAATTATCAATGATTACTCTAGGTTTACCTGGGTTAGGTTCCTAAAAACTAAGGATGAAACCCTGAACCTATTTATTGACTTATGCAAAATTATTGAAAATCAAAATGATAATAAAATTAAAAGCCTTAGGAGTGATCACGGGGGAGAGTTTGAAAATCAAAGGTTTGAGGAATTCTGCAAAATCAATGGGTATATTCATGAGTTTTCCTGTCCTAAAACCCCCTAACAAAATTGAATAGTAGAGAGAAAAAATAGAACTCTTCAGGAAGCCGCTAGATCGATGCTCAATGAATATAGTCTAGCTAACCAATTTTGGTCAGAAGCGGTAAGTACGACATGCTATATTCAAAATAGGGTCCTAATTAATAAAAGACACAATAAAACCCCTTATGAACTATATTATCATAGATTGCCTAAGCTACACTACCTAAGGGTCTTTGGGTGCAAAGTCCATATCTTGAACACTAAGGACTACCTAGGTAAGTTTCAATCTAAGTCAACCCTAGGAATCTTCATAGGATATTCAACAACTAGTAGAGCCTATAGGGTTTATAATAAACAAACCCACAAAATTGAAGAAACTACTAATTTAATTTTTGATGAAGAAGTTGAACCAAAAGCTAATCAAAATTTAAACCAATCAAATCTTGATCAAGATGACAGTGAACCAAAAATTGAATCATCAATTGAACCACTGATTGAACCACTAAATGAACTAGCCCTTGAACCAACTACTGAGGTATCAACTGAACCAATAACTGAACTAAACCAAGTAGTTGAACCAAACACTGAATCGAACTGTCTAGGCGGACCTGAAGCTGAACCTAGCTCAAGAAGACAAAGAAACCCAAACTCAATCATCATTCTAATCAAACTATGGGTGATCCATCCTTAGGAGTCAAAACTAGGTCCTCCTATAGAAATCTTAGTCAGATAGCACTCATTTCAAAAATTGAACCTAAGACTATAGAGGAAGCCCTACCTGACCCTGATTGGATCATAGCTATGCAAGAGGAGTTAGCCCAATTTGAAAGAAACCAAGTCTGGGAACTAGTACCTAAACCTGAGGGCAAATCTATTATAGATACTAAGTGGGTTTTTAGAAACAAACTAAATGATCAAGGGGAAATTGTTAGATATAAAGCCCGCTTAGTAGCTAAAGGGTTTAGTCAGGTTGAAGGGTTAGACTATGATGAAACCTATGCCCCAGTAGCTAGACTTGCGTCAATTAGAATGTTATTAGCCTTTGCAACCCATATAGGGTTTAAGCTATATCAAACGGATGTCAAGTCTACTTTTCTAAATGGGTTTATTAAAGAAGAAGTTTATGTAGGGTATCCCCTAGGATTTGAGGACCTAGAAAAACCTGAATATGTTTTTAAACCTAGAAAAGCGCTTTATGGGTTGAAACAAGCACCTAGGGCTTGGTATGAACGACTATTAACTTTTCTAATTTCTAAGGAATTTAACCAAGGTCAAATAGATTCCACACTTTTTGTTAAAACCTTAGAAAAAGAAATTTTTATTGGACAAATATATGTTGATGATATAATATTTGGATCCACTAACTTTAACTTTCTAAAAGAATTTGTAAAAATAATGGAAAATGAATTCGAAATGAGCTTGGTGGGTGAGCTCAACTTTTTCTTAGGTTTACAAATTAAGCAAACTAGAGATGGCAATTTTGTTCACCAATCTAAATATGCCAAAGAGTTAATAAAGAAATTCAAAATGGATAATTCAAAAAGCTTAAGTACCCCTATGGCAACTAATGTCAAAATGGATAATGACCCTGAAGGTAATCCTGTAGATCTTAAGTTATACCGAAGCATGATTGGTAGTCTACTTTGTTAGTGATATGAGAGAAGTGTCCTAAGGCAATCGCCTTATGATTGTAAAACATTTATATTAATAAATGATAATTCACTATTTGAGTATACATGCTTGTGTATTTGATTGGGATCTTAAACTCATCTACTGAATGTCCGCAATACAACTCACAGCATAAGAGAATTTGTGATGAGATCACAACTAGTGATTATCTCTAAATGCGCAAATGTGAAGTATTGAAAATATCCCTAGTCGATGAATTGATAAAAACGGACACTATCAATTCTGTTGAGACTAGCATGGGTTATTCTCTAATCAGTTGATTCTCACTGGCTGGTGACATTGGGATGTCCGGAGATAAACATGGATGCTAGTTAAGGGAACTAGTTCATTGGAGTGACTAGCTGTAAGACTTCATATGGGAATCTACATGTAGATATGTCAATGAAGATCTTACTGCGGCTTAAGTGCGATGTTCCTTTGACTTGCGGTGTTCAAGTCATCTTGGTCATGGAGACTTATACTTTGACATCTTAAGCAAGCATCTCCAAGGAGGTGTGGACCCAGGATGATCGGGTGTAAGCCGAAGTGCCCGAAGATGTTTGAACAGCCTACAAAGAATTCACCACTCCTTGCGAGGAGATGTATACCCAGGCCTATCGTCGGATTGTTACTCAAAGCCTCTGGCCAGAGCATATCATGTTTAGAGTGAGAGTCTCTAAAATACATGAGAGTAATTAGAAATCCAAAGGACGAGTAAGACATTACTTGGGCTAGGTGTGACGTAGTCAGCCTAGTGGGGACTGACACCATTGACCGTGTCCTGAACCAAGTGGGTATAAGGTGGTGAAGGGAATGGGGCACGATTCATTAGAGCTGCTGAAGGGTTTCAGAATAATTTCTTCTGAGGTCAAACCGTTGATCTTTCGATTAATTGGGGATCATGATGTACTACTAGGTGCCACTCATGATCGTTCTATAATTTGTTGATTATAGACGGCCAACATAAATCGAAAGCCTATTTAGTCACACGCACTACGAGTAATCCGAGGGATTTAAAACGAGTTGAAAATTGGATTTTCCGATCAAGAGAAATAAGTCGAATCTGAGTTAGTCAGAGGCGCAATGGAAGCTAAAAATGGCTAAGTCTTTTGAAGGCTTTTTGGGCGAATTAAATGAGTTTAATTCGCGGCGGTTCGGGTTGGTTTTGGCCGGCCAAAGAGGGTGTTAAACCCTCTTTGGTGGCCGCCAAATAGAGGAGAATAAACCAATTTAATTGGTTTAATTAATTAAATAAATCTAGTACGATTTATTTTATAAATTATGGATAAATAAATTTGTATAAAGAAATTTATATAAATAAAATTTATAGAAATTTATTCTTTTATGGAAGATTAAAATAATCCATGAATTGGTTTATTTTAATTTTATAAAATCAATTATGAATTGATTTTTCCATAATAAGAAAGTTTATAAATTTCTTATAAAATTTATTCTATAATTTAAAGAGAAGAAGAATTAGTTTTTATTATAAATTAGTTTATAATAAAGACTTGGTTTAAACGGAATTAATTCATAAGAATTTATAGGATAAATTTCTTATGATAAATAATTAGTTTTATTATAAAGTTAGTTATAATAAAATTCATAAGAGAATTTATAGGATAAATCTCTTATGATAACTAATTTGTTTTATTATAAATTGTTTATAATAAGACTAGGCTTAAAAGGAATAAGCAATAAGAAAATTTATAAGATAAATTTCTTATAACTAATTCCGTTAATTCGGTTTAAAGGGAGACTTAGCAAAGGAGTTGCTACTATATAAAGGAACCAAAGGCTAGCCCTTAATTCCAACGAAAATAATTAAGAGATTAATTATTTCTCTCCCTCTTTCTCTTCTCTTCTCTCCTCCTCTTCTTCTCCTTCACATTAGGGCCGGCGCCCCATCCTTGTGGATTAGGGCCGGCACACACAACCATCACCCAAGGGAGTTGGCGTGAGCTTTCAAGGAGAAGGAGAACCCGAACACGAAGAAGAAGAAGCGGATAGCGACTCCTCTCTTCTCGGAATTCGATTCCGTTACTTCGTTGGTTAGTTTTCCTAATTTTTCTCTTGTCCTTCTAGTTGTGCCTTCCGAGAATCTAGTAGTTCTCGTCGGCACAAAACTCGTGACTTTGCGAAGTCATCCCGAAGAGAACTCGGCGTGGACGCGAATAGAGGCGAAGCTTCCAAGGGACGCTACGGTTGGATCTCGTCCCTTTCTTCAGTTACGCGAGGTATAAAAGTAAATTAGTTTACTTTTCCGCAAACTTTTATTTCATGATTATGTCGATACACTATAAGGTTGCATGCTAGATACGAAGTTAAAATAATTTAGGAAATTATTTTATGCAAACTCTTCCGCTGCACGTAAAAATTTTAAATTTTACGAACTCGTATCCTTGTCGACATGCACCCGGTCCCAACAGTGGTATCAGAGCCGGTTAGTGTTCGACTTAATCAAATAATTGTTTTGTGGAAAACTTTGTCATGATCTCAATTTCGGAAAAAAATTTTCAATTATGGAAACTTTCAAATTATAATAAATTTTAGATTTAGGAATTTCAAAGTTTGGAAATCCTCATGAAATTTCGCAAACGTTTGAAATTTTCTATTTTCTGAAATTTTATAATAATTTCGAAATCTTCCCATCTTTGGAAACTTTCCAATTTTGGAAATTTTTCTATTTTAGAAATTTTCCAATTTTGGAAATATGTAAGTTTCCTTTGTACCAGAAACTTACAATTATTCTGAAAATCAATTTTCGAAATCTCGCAATTTTGGGCACTTTCTTTTAAGAAAGTCTAGACAAATTCATGGACAGTTAATTGACAATTAAATTTGAATTGGTTTTTAAATTGACAACAAAATTCTTTATTTTGGATTGAGCCTCGGGGAGCCGTCCAATTTAAAGTTAGTTGTTGTAATTTAATTTCCCAATTTTTAATTGAAATTGTCATGTTTGATTGGATTGAGCCTCGGGGAGCCGTCCAATTGGATTTACAACACATTACTTTTCTTTGGGTATCTGAGCCTCGGGGAGCCACCCTTAGAAAACAATTTGTTGTAATTAATTAAATCCATGAATAAAATATGTTTAAGAGGTGATGCTCTTACATATTGTTGTCTCCAAAATTAATTAGGAAAATGGTTTCCTATAGAGTTTCTTAAATGAGATTTTCATGAAAATAATATGTAGTTGAATTAAGGGATTTGTCTCTTAATTTAACAAGATTTGATTTAGAGAAATCAAAGTCTTGAACATATTATTTCCGAAATTAATTATGACAATTTAGGAAATTGTTTCCCAAAACAATTCCTTTAATAAAGTATGAAATTATAATTAGGAAATCCGGTTCCTAATTTAATTCATGAGACTTGATAAATTAAGTCACATACATACTTTATTAAGGAAATCGTTAGTCATGACATAATTTTATGTCATGAATGTGCTTAAAAGAATGAGACCCAAAACCCCTTACAAAATATTAAGGCCAACACCTTCCATTAATATGGTTAGAATCGGAGTTTTGTTTCTCGCTTGGGTTGATGGACACATCCATGCCCGACTTGAACCTCAACATGTTCAAACCATGGAATTAGTTTATGAATAATATAGTTCGAGTCAGAGGTCAATCATTAGTTTTGGTTGTTGGACACATCCAAGCCTGACTAAGCGGTTGAATGAGCTCCAACCATATTAAAACTATTTCTTGATTAATGGGTCAGCCTTAAGCTTGGAGCATCGATTTGTTGTGCCACAGCCAAGGTCGATGTAAAGAGAGGTGCAGTTGGGTGCTATGTATAATGATACATACTTGTTAATGAGTTAACAACCCAATGTTTTATGCAAACATTCAATTAGTTGATAGCATAATGTGATAGTTACATATATGTGATGTGTAATCGGTATAATTACCTACCTTCATAGCTAAGAAGAACTTGATGGCCACAGCCATGGTTGTTCTTATCTATGGTTGGATATCAACCTATTTGGAGATGTTCCTACGATCTCCCGAATTGATAATAAGGGTGACTCAATTCGTAAAATAAATAGGATTTAATTTATGTATGTTGATACATTCTTTAATAAATCTTCTCACATAATCTCAATTTGTATTTCTAGGATAATCACTCGATCATGTCTTCCCTAAACTTGCGTTCCATTTTGGACACCAATAAACTGACTGGGCCAAACTTCATGGACTGGCTTCGAAACCTGAGGATAGTCCTTAAGGCAGAAAAGCCTGCTTGTGTCCTTGAAGATCAACTTCCCAAACGTCCTTCTGAAAATGCAACTCCAGACCAGTTTCCTGAGTTGCTCAACCTGCTGAAGACTATAGAGCCTTCTGTAAAGCAGGATCAGAAGACGATACTGTTAGTTGGTTCCTCAAAGAAAGGTTCTAAGAGGAAGGCCAAAGAACAGAATAAGGGAAAGAAGAAAAAGGCTAAAAAGACTGAAAAGAAACCAAAAGGCACTTGCCATCATTGTGGCAAGGAGGGTCACTGGCGAAGAAATGCAAGTTTATCTTGAGTCCTTGAAGAAGAAGGCATCCGATGCCCCATCCTCTTCAGGTATCTTCGTTATTGAATGTCACTCTATTTCCTCAAATACCTGGGTACTTGATACTGGGTGTAGCTCACATATATGTAATGACATACAGGGGCTAAGGAATAGAAGAAGACTCGTCAAGGGAGAAGCAGATTTGCGAGTTGGAAATGGAGCAAAGATTGCTGCTGTTGCCATCGGAACATATTTGCTAAAGCTCCCCACTGGACGTGTCTTAGAATTGGATAATTGCTATTTCGTTCCTTCGTTGATAAAGAACATTGTATCTATTTCATGTTTGAATGAAAAGGGTTATCATTTAACTTTTAGTAACAATTGTTGTTACATAACTTTAAATGGCGTTCTTTATGGGAATGGAACTTTGTGCAATGGCATCTACACGTTAGATTTATCCAGTGACGTTTTCAATATCGAAGTTAGCAACAAACGTGCTCGAATAGATAATCGAATAGACTCCTACACTTGGCATTGTCGTCTTGGCCATGTAAGTAAGAAACGCATGACCGAATTGCACCGATGTGGAATTTTGGAATCATTTGAACCCGATTCATTTGATACATGCGAATCGTGCTTAAAAGGCAAGATGACCAAATTACCCTTTACCGGAAAAGGTAATCCAGTGGGAGAATTGCTTGGTCTAATACATACTGATGTATGTGGACCAATGTCAACTCTTGCACAAGGAGGCTATAGCTACTTCATCACCTTTATCGATGATCACTCACGATTCGGGTACGTGTTCTTGATGAAACACAAATCTGAAGCCTTTGAGAAATTCAAAGAGTTCAGAAATGAAGTAGAGAAACAGCTTGGCAAAAGTATTAAAATACTTCGATCCGATCGGGGTGGTGAATACTTAAGTCAAGAGTTTCAAGATTATCTAAGGGACAATGGGATATTATCCCAATGGACTCCGCCATATACACCACAGCATAATGGTGTATCTGAGAGGCGCAACCGAACCTTGATGGACATGGTTAGGTCAATGATGAATCATGCAACTCTTCCAAAATCCTTTTGGGGTTATGCACTTAAGACAGCTGTTTATTTATTAAACAGAGTCCCGACCAAGGTAGTCTCTACTACTCCATATGAGATTTGGAATAGTAAGAAACCTCACTTAACTCACCTTAAGATATGGGGTTGTCCTGCTTATGTGAAGCGGGTTGTATCAGACAAATTGGATGCTAAGTCTGATAAATGTCTATTTATTGGATACCCTAAGGAAACGAAGGGTTACCAATTCTATCATCCCTTGGAACAAAAGGTGTTTGTTTCAAGGCATGCTGTATTTCTAGAAAAAGAATTTCTTTTACAAGAAAACAGTGGGAGTGGCATTGAACTTGATGAAGTTCAAGAAACTCCAATAGACATTACAGAGACACCGAGTCTAGGCCCACAACCGATAATTCATAATGATGAGCTATCAGTTGAACCTAAAACTACACCACCTCTTCGTAGGTCTGATAGGACACGCAACATTCCAGAGAGATACGGATTTCTCGTAAGTGAATCGAACGACGTGTTGCTCATTGGCGATGACGAACCTATCAGTTATGAAGATGTTCTGAAAAGTTCAGAAAGGGACAAATGGCTTGAAGCCATGAAGTCGGAAATGGATTCCATGTACGAAAATCAAGTATGGGACTTGGTTAACCCACCTGAAGGGATTAAACCCATAGGGTGCAAGTGGGTTTTCAAGAAGAAAACCGACATGGAAGGTAATGTTGTTACCTTTAAGGCTAGATTAGTGGCAAAAGGATATCGTCAGAAACAAGGAATTGATTATGACGAAACCTATTCGCCAGTAGCTATGCTTAAATCCATTCGGATGCTCCTAGCCATAGCAGCTCATTATGATTATGAGATATGGCAAATGGATGTGAAAACAGCTTTCCTTAACGGAAACCTGCTTGAGGAGTATACATGATACAACCTGAAGGTTTCACATCGGTTGATAAAACCAAGGTATGCAAGCTTCGACGATCCATATATGGACTGAAGCAAGCATCTAGGAGCTGGAATATCCGTTTTGATGAGACAATCAAAAGTTTGATTTCTCACAAAATCCTGACGAACCTTGTGTGTACAAGAAGGTTAGTGGGAGTGCAGTCGTATTCCTAGTATTATATGTCGACGACATCTTACTTATAGGAAACGATATTCAGTCTTACAGACAGTTAAAATTTGGTTATCCAAAAC